>PVJX010018113.1:0-36098 GCA_004027295.1 Dolichotis patagonum
AGTAAACAGTGAAGGAGACAAATAGCTAAGGAAATTGTGTTAAAGACTGAAATGTTGGCTCTGTAAGATGGGTTTTTAGAAATGACCCTAGGATCTTATGAAGATTTTAAAGATACATTTTTGTGCTAATATTGATTATAAATGAACAGAGGGAAATGTGAATATAATGCTCTTTGTCTAGTGACAGATAAATGCCTTTTTTATTTGGGTATAACAGACAGAGAGCATGTTTCAAGGATTATATATTGAAGTTTGATAGTGTTGGTGATGTTCCTTTGCAAATACATGAAAGATATAGAAAAAAAATCTAAATACACTTTATGTGTCCCACCATGATGGAGGATAGCTTTAACAAGAAAATCTGAGAGGCAATAGTAGCACAGGCAGTAAAGCAGATATGACCCTTTATAATACTACATCAGTATATAAGAATGTAAAGATCTACATTATAAGGAATAATAAAGTGATATAAAATTAAATAAAAATAAAATAAAAATTTTAAGGACATACTTCAGAGATGTCACAAAATAATGATGTAACCAAAAATAAACAAATTAAAATTATAGATTCACAAATAAAAACTTAAGGCCTTTAAGTTTCATGTATATATTGGGGCTTACTTCTTTTAAATAGGAAAGCTAAACTTAAATGTTTCTGTACAAAATGTGCTATTGCAAGTTTAATTTTACAAACATAGCTTTAAAAATAGTAGTACCTGTATTACATTTTTCCTCCATCAGGTGTGTTACAGTATATTAAGTTATGTTTCTTCCAACCACCATGCTCTCTGTCTTCCCCAGGACACAGACTTATTTGCCTTGTCAAGTGATGACCGTATGGAATTGAGGCTGGACCAGTAACACTGACTTCCGGTTTCTTCCTCAGTGACAGTTTGGGAGGAACCCTTCTCTAGCGGATCTGTTATGTTGCATTCTATCCAATTTCAGGTGTGTGTGGAGACTCAACCTTGTTATTTTCTTTATTTCACAGTGCACCAGATTGAAGAGTTTTAGGAGGCACTGTTGTAAATAGCATCGAACATGCTCTAATCTCTGTTTTATCAACACTTGGTTAGCTCTTTAAAAAAATTCAAGCTAGTCCAAGACATTGTCCAATAAAGCCTACACAAGTATTTACCAATGCATTAATTTTATTTTAAAGAAGTATAATTTGTGTTAAATTTGCATTTGATAAACCATTTTTCATTGGTTAAAACCTAAGAAAATAGTTTCAAGACTGAATGGAAGGCAAAAACCTCACAACTGCTCTTCTTTCTTGGCACAATGTATTCTACTTACAGCTGTCTGCTTGATGAAACTAAAATGTGTTTGACTGTCTTATCTGTGGAGCTCTCATTTGGTTTCTGCAATTATACTGCATAAAATAGACGATTACAAAAATGCTTATAAGCTCTTGTTATATCTCTCATTTCATTTGTTACTATCATTCTGCCCTTTCTTTTGCTATATGTATAAATTTATGAAAAATTAAATAAATTAATGAAAAAACAAAGTGACAAAATAATACATTATGCTTGTTATTGCTTCTTGGGACATGCCTCAGGACATTGGGATAAACTGTCTCCTCCATTTTACAGCCTTATCCAGAGTTATATGGTACTCTCTTGTTTCATTTAGATCTTTGCTTTAGGACCACAAAGGCCTAATTTGAAGATTTATAATAGCCACTTTCACCAAATCTTCAAATTCTAAGTGAAAATTTGTCAAATAAATAGGAATCCAAGAAGAAAATAAAAAATAACACACCTGAGAATTTAAAATTAGTTCAAGACAATGCAATTGCATGTACTTTGTTTTGCTTTGATTTCTGTTTCCCTTTAAATAATATGGAGGTATATTTTCCACATAGTTATCAAAAGGAAACTTTTCAGGAAATCAAGTACATGCTCCACACTAAGCCATTTTTGTGGAAAAGCAGAATCGCAGCAAGGTCCACACACAGAATGGTTTTAGGAGGAAGTTGAATCCTAACTGAAATACTAACAAAATTTGTATTACATTAATTACAGTGAGTTTCTAAACCATTTATCTAGCAATTTGTGAATGTGCATCAGCAATGGGATATTTGCACAGAGCAATGTTTCAATTTTGATGACAATATTTGAGTTTCATCAATGTATGATAGAATGAGTACATTTATCCATATAACAATAAAAAGGAAGCTTTGGGGTTTTCTTGTTATTTTTATTTCTGAGGGAGATTAAGCTGAGCATATACTTGGCAAATTGAAAATTTAGAAGTCAGCCCTATAATTAGTAGTATGTACCTATTTCATCAACTACTTTGCTTGGTATAAAAAACAATAGGCCTTAGGTAGCAAGCAACTTGTAAAAAATGTTCAATAACTAAAAGTTTACTTATTTCTTTATATGGTCTACTTATTAATACATGTATATCTGCATTCATAGGAAATAAGTATGCTTCTGGTAATTTTATAATACATTTCAGTTGACTGCAGAATATAACAAATAGCTTATTTTCACCTGGCAGGAACACCTCCCTGCTGTACATTCTTTCTGTGATATATAACCTATCTTGGTCTGCACTTTAAGAAAATTTGCAGGAACTTTGTCTGATTTCCTACCCCATGAAACATTATAAGCTACCATTATTTCACTGATGAAGTATAAATTAACAATAATATTAACATAATATGTTTCATTTAAGTATGTCATCATTCAGTTAATTTGTATCATAAACTTTGTGATAAAATTACTATTGGAGTCTTTATTTTTACAAATAAGGAGAGAACTTGCCTAGCAGATTTAGGCACAAGCTGATAATCTAACATAATATTTATGCATTACTTTAAACTCTTTTCCAACTAATAGCAAAACCAGGATTACCAAATTCCCTTTGCATAATAAAAATGTGAATGAGAAAGTTGTAAAATAGATTTCATAAATATCTATTTGTCTATCTATCTCTATCTATCTATCTATCTATCTATCATCTATCCATCTATCTGCCATCTATCTGCCATCTATTTGAATCAATCCAAAGAACAATTATAAACAAACAAGAAATATGAGCTGAGATGATTTTGGCTAAAGATAAAATACATAAAACAACTGTTAGCAAATGACCAGTGATAGACTAATTTCTTGTCTTTTGTAGCAGCTCATAGTAAATATGTATATGTATATATTTATCTCCTTTCTCTTTTGTTAATTTTGACTGTTATGAAACAAAATGTTTTACTAGATTTAGTTCATGGGTTATAGAATAATGAGGTGCTCTGAAAATAAAACAAGAAAGATAGATACAACCCAGAAAACTGGTAAGATCTTGAAAACAACAGCCCCAAATGACTTGGAGTCTTCTCCTAGTATAAATGGAATAAGAAAATTTTGAAATTTATTTGAGGCAGATACCTTGTGCAAAGCAGGAACATTTTGAGCATAGGTAGATGATGGATGGATGGATGGATGGATAGATAGATGAACGACAGATAGATAGATCGATAGATGAATTAGCATTTGCCTACAACTTTGGGTAGGTGTGAGGTTTACAATGATTTTTTTCTGTTTCTCTTGCCTCTGAACCTTGCTTTTTCTGAGAGTTGCTTTCAAGCTCTACCACAGCAGTAGAGTTTACATTTGATACAGACTGCTTATATCCAAGAATCTTAAGGCCCTCAAATTCAGGTGACCTTTCATGTGAATACTAAACTAAGTGGAGATATTGAGAATTTTTTAAATTGCAGTATCCAGAATTCACACCCATGTGGAACTTCCCTGTGCTCTATACTAGCGCTTTTTACTTACATAAATTGAATCTGAGGCTATTCTTTTTATTTTTCCTTTTCTTTATTCTTTTTTTTATTTTCCTATTGTTTTTTTTGGTAATAATTTTGCAACTAAAAACTCTGAATTGCTATCCATAGCAGCATCCACAGCGATGTGCTAAGGCATTCTTATTCAAGACTTTTGCCATCAGTTTGTTAGTCCATATGAACTCAAAAGAGATTGCATATACACAAGGCAAATTTAAAATTATTCATATCTATGTAATTGACAGATAAACCAAAATTTAATACCATTGACAGAATTCATTATGCTAGAAAATATTTGGTGGTGAGCACAAAAAATATGAAGTATTGAAATGAGCAAAGTTAGAACTGTAGCTATTACATAAGTAAAAGCTATGTTACTGCTAGATTTCTGTGTACCTGGAGTGTTTTTTAGAAAAATAAAGTGATTATTTAACTAAGTAACACTGAATAGCTTGATGAAGATATTGGTAAAATTGTTTTCATGATGGAATAACAAATACTTCCATTGCACATATTAGTTCCCTTACTTGAACAGGAAAAAAGCTTTTTAAAGGGATAACACACTTTAAGGCATAAATGGGCATTCAATAAATTTTTGCTGCAAGGGTATATGGATAAATTTAGCCCTAAAAAACTTTTTTCACCTAGCTATAATACAGAAAAAAATGAAAGGAAAAATCAGTTGGATTATTCAAAGGAAATTAGATGAAAAAAGTGTAAATTTAGAAGACAAATAGGATTAGCTAAGTAGTCACAGGTGATTTAATGGAAAATAGGTATCTTTCAAAATGTAAGAATAGATCATCTTCTCCCCTCCCAGATACACACAGAGGAAGAGGCCATTGTTTTCCTGGGGTAAATAATAGTTGATAAGCATGTTTGGAAAACTCTCCGTGCCAGACAAAGAATGTGAAAAGAAAAAGCCATTTTAAATGCTTTTTAAAAGAGAAATTCCAAACAATAGGAATGACAAGACAGCATTCTTTGGGAAAAGAGTTCAGAATTTTAAGAACCATGCTATTTTATTACCAGTCCAAGTCTCTTTAAAACAGTTCATTCTACCTTCCACTTTCTCAAAGTTCTCCACTCCTCCACTGCCCGTAAATCCACTTCAGCTGAGTTTGAACTCACAGCTCTCTGATTCCCACAACTGTCTTCTATTTTGTCCTTCAGCCTCCAGACTTTTTCCTGGGGATGCATTGTATTCACTCACTCATTCACTTAAAACCACTTAATAGCAGCCTTTGTTTTCACTGAAATTTTAATGGTTAGTTGGTTTTGAAGAATCTACCATCACTTCACTACTTCTCAACTACTCTTCCATTCAATGTTGGGATTTTTGGTTGTTTGTTTCTCTGTACTTCAATACTTTTCAGCTAATCTTGAATTAAATGTTGGGATTTTTTGTGTGTTTATTTGTTTGTTTCTTTGTCTCTCATTCTAGAATTTAAAATTTAAATTGCAGGCAACTCTACTTTGGTCTTCCTGTTTTCTTTGAAGAAGGTACAGCTTTAAACTTTAAGCAACTTAAAAATAGAACCCAGTTTTGAAAACATTACAAAGATTTTCCTTCCAGTCCACACTTTAGAAACCTGTAATTATCCTGATTTAATAAGCTGCATCACATGACAGCAAATGGTTAGCATTTCTTCTTTCCTGAAAGGCTTGTTCACTTTGGTATCTGCAATAAAATGGCATATAATTGATGAATCAATGAATCAATCAATCAACCAAACAAAACTCATTAAAAATTGAATGTTTAACAGGGTATTGTTATTCACAAAAGTGTTCTAAATTTTAGAGTCTGTAACATGAAACTAAAATACATAATACTAATGTTAATTATTATTAAGTTTTATTAATGACCCTGTTTAAAACATCCCAATCGTGAAAAACATCTACAGGCTTAACTATATTTAGTTGTCAGTTATATATTTTAGGACTGCAATAGGTGATGACTGTTTGTCTTTCCTTAGTTTGAAAATTCACTGTCTTGAAAGTCATTTCTCCCTCTTTCATATCGTTATAGTTTATAAGAACAGGCCAATTTCTTCCAAATGAAGACATTCTGTCTCCCTACTGCATTTTACTGAGTTCATAACTGGGTAATGACCAACTTTGTAGCACTGCTTTAACTATGAAAAATAATTGCTTGGGTTTTAAGAGAGAAGGGTCATTTTTCTTTCCTGCTTGAAAATGAGGAATGCAGTCTAAACATATGTGGCCTGGAAGACAGATATCAATCTGTAAAGAATTTGTACTGGAATACAGTTGAAGATTCATATGCAACTAAAACTAATGTATGAGAACTAACATTAGAGCTAATACAGAGATTCTATGTGCCTTTTACCTAGTTTCTACCATAGTGAAGAGTCACAGCAAGAGACGGAGATTCAGGCGAAATATTCTTCAGTTCCATTATAGGAACCCTTGACATTGTCCTGCTGGAATCATCCTCACTCTCTTCTTATCTTGTCCCTTCCTCCATCTGGCACCCTTAGCAATCAATAATCTTCTCTCCATTTTTATGAATCTTTCCATTTTAAAAAAGTTGTGAAAATGGAGACAGTTTCGTGGGGACTGTCATTTGGCATCATTCATCTTAGATGAGAATTCATCTAAGTTGCTGAGTTTATCAGTTGCATGTGCCTGTTTATGGTTTGTAGTATTCCTTTGTATGGCTTCACCAGTTTTTACTTTTTAATTTTGCACTGTATATTATTTATACTTTGAGTTACTCATATAAGTGAAGTCATCCAATATTTAACCTGTGTCTGCTGAATTTCACTTAGCATTTCAGTCTCAACGTGCATCAATTTTCCTTAAAAGGACTCAAATTTATCTTTATTTGTGGCTTAGTATTACATTGTATATAGATCACATGTTCTTTATGCATTTGTGTATTGCTAAACAGGCCACTTCCAAGAGTTAGCTTTTATGAGTTTTGTTGCTAAAAATATGGGTGTACATCTATCATTCTGATATAATGTATCTAACTCCTTGAAGAAGATACCCAAAAGAATAGTTGGGTTGAATGGAATTTCTGCTTTTAGTTTTTAAGGAATTTCTCTCCTTACCATACTGTATTATATTAGTTGTACTAGTATATATACCTAACAATAATGTAGAAGTGTTCTTTTTGCCCACATCCTCACCAACACTTGTTAATTTTTGAGTTGTCAAAATAGCCATTCTTCCTGGATGAAGGTAGAATGTCAATGTTGTTTCAAATTGTATTTCTTCAAGAGGCAAAGTTGTACAACAGATTTTCATATACTTATTGGCCATTTGTACTTCTGAGAAGTGTCTATTTATTGTACATTTTTGACTATATATGTAAACATAAATATATATATTATATAATATATTTCATATACTGCAGAAATAAATATGTATTCTGATCTTGCTGGATGAAATACTCTCTAGATATATTTTAGTTCTTTTGTTCATTGATTCAGTTTTACTCTATGTGTATATTTTTGTTTTGCTGTTGTTGTTTTTTGGTCAAGTTTACATAACTCTGAGAGGGATGTTGACATTCAAGGCTATGATTGCATTGGTGTCTAGTAGCTTTTGTTTTATGAAGTTGGTTGTACCAAAATTTGGTCCATATACATTTCCAGTTGTGATCTCTTCTGTTGGAGTCTTCCTCTTCCCAGTATGTATTGACCATTTTTTCTTTTCTGATAAGTTTCAGCTCAGATTCTGCTGTGTGTGAGAATAAGACCGCTGTGCTTGCTCTCAGGCTCTGCTGGTGTGGAATATCATTTTATACCCTTTTACTTTCAGTCTTTGAGACTCCTTTTGGATTAGGTTTGACTTCTATGAGCAATAAAGTTTGTACTTTGTTTTTTGATTCACTCTGTCAGTCTGTGTCTTTTGATTGGGGAGTTAGGATTGAGGATACTGAGAGTTGCTATTGCAACTTAGTTATTGAATACTATCACTTCATTATTTTTCCAGTGCTGATTCAAATATTTTGAACATTTTTCAGATATTTATATATATTTTCCTCCTCTTCTGTGTATATGAGATCAGCTTTTGAGGAGCTAAGGGTTTTAAGAGGCACCTCGTTGCTTTATTTTCTCATAGTTGTATTGTTTTCATGTTGTCAGTTGAATATCAGCTCATGTAGATATTCTCTGTCACTACTCTGCAAAACTCCAGTTAGAATCTGCCTCCATACAATGTGTTCTTGTGTTTCATTCTGTTTGCTTCTCTCTACAGAACACTCAGCACAATATTTGAGGGTCTTCTTGTGCCCAGTCTTCTCTTGGAAGCTTGGTTCCCAGCAATGCACAGAGAGGAGAAAATGAACCATGGTAAGAGTGATGACACAAAGATAAACCAGATATTGGCGTACAATATACACCAATTTAAAAAATGCCACCACTGGCAATAGCAAAGAAATAAACAAGAGTACACAATCAAAAACAAAAAGTTATTGACATAAGAATCAGTAGAAGCTGATATTATACAATACTTATCAAAAGAGATCTGTAATAATAATGTAAATACAAAGACACATATTTACCCAAATCATGTGTTGACAACATAAATATCTATTTAATGTAAAAACTATAACCCCTTTAATAGCAGGAAAGATGTCAGCAATAAAATCATAGCAATGGCTTAATGATTGCACAAAAAATGGAAAATGGGAAAAGGAAAATATGAAGTAAAAATTGAAAATGAAAGAAAAAGTGGATGAGAAAGAGAGGCAATTGAGATGAGAAATCCAATTAAAATATAAAGAAAGTTAATATAATTAGGTAAAAGTAACAGCAAAGAAAACACAAGATTAAGAGAGGAAAACTAAGAAAAAAGAATTGTACAAAAGGTGAAATAAGAAAAAAGAAAGGAAGTAAGAAAACCCACCAAAAAGATAAATGAGTCCTTAAAAAATTCACTTATTTTGACTGAGTGGTTACTTTCCAGGGCTGCAGTGTTGAGATCCAGCAGATACGCTGGAGGGACATTGAGTCAGCACTAGGTGCTATTTTGTTTCCACACCTAAATTTTTGTGTGTATGCTGAGTCCAGCTGCACCTTTCCTGGTCTGCTGGTCCATCAGTGATGAGCCTGCCTATAGTCACTCCATCGACTCTTAGTGCATCTCTACCAAGTCGTCGCTGTCCTACCTAGCTTTCTTGTCTTGTTATCATTTGTGTCTAGATGTCCCCAGAAGCCTCATGTAGTCATGGGCATGGGCTTCTTGGAATCAGCTGAATCTAGAGTTTGTGATTGGTTCATTGTCTAATGCTGGGGTTGATGGTGTGAGTGCCACATTTAGGGTGGGTAGTCTGCAGATACTATCAGAGAACAAAAGGGGATTACCCCTTCTTTTTGCCTTTTTTGCTTTTGTTACTTTTGCTGTCCTCAGCCACCTTGAAACTTTGCCCCTCACCATGCCACCCTGCCTTGAAGCCAGCTGATTAGACTGAAATCGCCACGAACTGTGAACTCAGCAAACCTTTCCTTCCTAAATTTTGGAAGTTGAGTGTTTTGTCTCAGCAATGAGCGAAAAGCAACTAAGTCATGTCTTTGGACTGATGAGGTGTCCCACTTGCTCCAGTGCCCCAGGCTCCAAGCCAGAACGTATTCCTGATCCCACTGACAGATGTGGAAAGTAAGCAGATCACCGGCTCCTCGCTGGAAGTAAGCGGCAGCAGTGGGACCAGGTAGGCCTGGGGTGAGTTTCAGACTCAACCTCCTCAGGTTGAAGGGGGCAGAGCCACTGTGTCTTTCTCACCAGAGCTCTTCACTCTTAAACTTCTCAAGGAATTTATGACTACCCCTCTGTCTCTTGTGAGCATCCCTCAGCGGGGACTGTGGTAGGGTGACCCTAGAAACTCTGAAGTGCAGTTGTTTTGTGGTTTCTGATTCCCAGAGTATCTCAGCCTCAAATAACCCCCTTGCAAATTTGCTCCTGATTCATCACTTCCAAACAGGTTTGGTTCCGTGCTAGATTTCTTCTCCAACTCTATCGCACCATGTAGAAGAAGGCACTTTCTGAGTACAGCGCTACAATGTGTTTGCAGTGTAAAGAAACAGTGGGCTTTCCGCGGGGCTCGGGCTGTCAGTCTCCTGTCTCTCCCAGGTGCTCTTGTGTTTGTAAAGACAGATTTTCCACCCAAGGAGCTGTGATCAGCATTCCAGTGTGCTTTGTTCCTTTCACTGTGATGTCTTCAGTCTTGCCAGTTTCTCTATGATTTGTAGTCTTCTTGTTAGCTCTCTTTTGATTTCTGGAGCTTCTCTTACTTTTCTCTTTGCTAAGTGCATATTTTCCAGATGTTGAAATTCCAGGTTCCGGAGAGTCTAGGAAATGCTGCTGGACACTACACTGCCTGGCGTCTTCGACGCCCCCTCGCACCACACTTTCTAACCTGTGAGCCGGAACTCATACTGGGACACAAATAGAAGCTCTGCAAGGAAACAGATTCATTTAGGCACCTGTTGCCCCATGCTTAATATTTTTTTTGATCTGTGATGGAATTATTCTGTCCAGAGAAGGAGGGGCATTTGGATCATTTTGGAAACAAGCATTTCTAGTTCCAAATGGAATAAAAATATTGTGATATTTTTATGAAGTGAACTGGTACAAAAAATATGCTGAATATTTATCAGCCTAGTGGGAGACATGCTGAGATTTTGACCTCAAAACTCTGGAGTAAATTAGGTGTAGGCCACTCAGTTGTCTAGCTTAGATGGATGTCTTTGGACTATTGTCCTGTAGCCATAAGCAGCATAAGTCATCATTTCTTCCCTCCAGCATAGGAATATCATTTTATCTATCTCTCTTGGTGTAGTAATCTATATTTTTAAGAATTAAGACATATCAACCACTTCTCAATACAAACTTTGTATGATCTATTTCCTATTAATATACCTTTTTACTATATATATTCATTTTTCTTCTTTAATAAAACTAATTATAATATTGTTAATTAATATTGGAAATTTAAATTCTAAACTTGATTCTAAAATTTGCTGTGTGAATGTGGAATACAATTCCAATGCTTTGTAGCCATCAGCTACCTCTTCAGCAAAGGGTAAAAGTTAGGCAATGAGTTGCACACCTGTAATTCTAAATACTTGGAAGCTATGGAGGATGACTTCAAGCTTGAGGCCAGTCTCAGTAATTTAGCAAGTCTGTGTTTCAGTATTTTAACAGGATTATGGATGTAAATCAGTGGTAAAGTATTTTCCTTGCCTATTCCAATTGGCTTTAAACTTAGCTCACAGTTCAACCCCTACACACACACACAAAAGAAATGATATGCCAGGAAGAGATTAATTTATGGAAGTAACAGGTATACGTTGTTTTTGTTCATCCTTAAAATATCTTGTCTCTGTGAAGTGAGAAACCACCCACTTGGAAAGTGTAGCTAGATAGACAACAGATATTTGAGGAAAACTTCTGAACCCTTTTGTTAGGACACCTCTGTAGGTGAGATGGGCTATATTTGAGGACATAAAAAAATCAAGGAATTTAGTGTTAGAATCAGGCAGATATCAATTTTAACTTCTAAATTATTTAAATTGTGAAATCTTCAATTTCCTAATAAATATATTTTATTAAACTTGAACATATCTAGAAGTATGATATAGATATGAAATAAGGTATTTCACACAATACAGTTCCTAATACATGGTTCTCACTTGTTATTATAATAAGAGTTTGTGACTTTTCTAGAGACAGTGTGATTCATATTTACACTAGAATCTCTGTCACTATTGTGACTCCAAAGAAAAGTTAACTGTAAGTTAAGAGAAAAATAACTCAACTATGTGATAGACTTGGAAATTTTTTATATCTGTACCTCAGTTTTAGACTATCTTCCCAAAAGGCATTTTGTTTAAGTAGAGGCTAATTTAGTCTTCAATTTTGAATAGTTACATAAAAATTTAAACTAGCTAAACCAGACTATATAAACTTTTAAAGGGAGATGTAGTGGTTTAAAGTTATTACTTGATGTATTTTATTACAACTTTCCATTCCCAACAGGTAATTATTCCATTCTAATGGTAAGTTCAGCTTATAAATGCTGTTTATAAGACTATAAAGATTCTGTTTCTATAATCTCTCTTCTTTGTCTTGGCAGCCAGCTCAGTCTCTCACTATGAAAGAGAGGCAGATATCAGCAATATGTGGTAAAACAAGACAAAAAATAGAATGTGCTCTAAAATTAAATCAGATGGCTTTGGTGTTAATTACTCAAAATTACTCAAACTTTTGTTGAAACTCATCCAATGGATACCATAATTGACTTGAAATGTGTGTTTAAAAGTGATCCATCTTAAAATTGTGTAATTCTGTATAAATGCCTGTATATTTTGTGATTTTAATACATATATCCATATGCATATTTTCCATGGATAAGATAGGAGTATAGATTAAACAGGCTATGCCTAATATTTAGAAATACAATGTGCTTAAAAAGTGCAAATAGCTTTTCTCAGTATTAGTACTCAGGCTGTCAAAAGGTTCAACCACTTCACTTTGATACCATTGTTCACAGATTTACATAAATTTGACTAAGCTGACTTGGAACAGCTATTCTTTAAAGTCTTTAAATTAAAGTGAGAATCTGTGAGATATTAGCAAATATAATGTAGGGCTTACATTCCAAAACATATTAGCTGTTTGAATTTAGATAACTTAGTGATTTTCCTCTCACTGGGACATAATAGCTAACACCTGCAAGTTAAAACAGGAGCACCTTGTTTTCTTCTCAAAGTTGCAAAGGTTAGTTTCAGTTCACTGTTTTCTGGCTTCCAGGCAAAATGGCATGCCTGAGGGGTGTAGCAGTGGAAAGCTATGGTGGCAGTCGGTAAGCAGACTAAAGGGGAAAATGAGGAGGATTCTGTCCCCTTCCAGATCACACCACAGTGATAAACCTCTCCAACCCAGGCCCCAGCCACCTCCTAACAGCACATTCAACGATAGATCAATAGTTTAATCTTTGTCATTATTCCATTGATGAGTATAGCATTAACGTGACTCAGTCACTTTTTAAAAGCCTAAACTGTGGTTGTAGTTTTTGGATGATAATGCAGGACTAAGCCATAGCATTCTGAGCTCCCAAAATTTCATGTCTGTCTCTCTGAGCAAAATGCACATAGTCCATCTGTGACAGTCACCTAACTATTTTGTTCCAGTACTGCTAGAAAGTCCAACTGCAAAGTCTCCTCTGAGACTCAAGGCAAACCTCTGGCTGTTAGACTCTATAAAAATCAAACATAAAGTTCAGCACTTTTAGCATATTTTGCCCAAGATTAGGTATGTCAAATACAAACAAAGAAATAGAGGTATTTCTCTTGGAGCGATGCAAAATTGAAAATCAGCCAGCAAACATGAAATCTTATTGCTTAATATTCAGCACTTAGAGGAAATTTTGCTGAGATGTGAGTGCCAAGGGCCAAGGGAAGCCTCTCTTCCACACATTGTTGGCCACTCAGGCTGGCTTGACTCACTGCTGCTGGCTTTCCTGAGCAGACATTTCACATTCCTGCCTCTCAACTTTCCGTGGTCTCTACTGAATCACTGACTTCATTCTCGGAGCTTCATGTAATGCCTATGTATGGAGACTTCTGTGATGTCAGAACTTTTGCATTTTGCATGAATCTATCCACATGGATGATGCTAAAGTCTGTCACTAGCCCAAGTAATATGTGTCTCTGGGGATCTTGGCTGCAGAGACCTGGAGGCCTGAGAACTGTGAACTGAATCATTTTGAACTTATTCCCTTGATAACCTTCTCAGGTAGAACAACACGTGGGGCTCACTTAAAGCCAAGTTTGATCTTCTACACGCCTATGCCAGTGAAAGGTGGGATCTTGCTGATTCCTGAGGTGTCATCAAGCCATTTTATTATTGTCCCAGCACAAAGTAATTTACTTTTAATGCTAACATTTCCAT
Organism: Dolichotis patagonum; assembly: GCA_004027295.1. Taxonomy (NCBI): domain Eukaryota; kingdom Metazoa; phylum Chordata; class Mammalia; order Rodentia; family Caviidae; genus Dolichotis; species Dolichotis patagonum. The sequence goes on from PVJX010018113.1 coordinate 13,717, forward strand.
CAACAATGCCTTCACCCTTGCAGGTGTCTCTTCTTTGGCCAAAGTGAAAACTTAAAATCAGGTTTTTGCTCCTGATTCTCAGCATAATTCTGGCTCATCTTAAGAGTATTCTAGAGTTACTCTGTTATCTCCCAACCTTTCCAAATGCCTCTTGAAAACTAGTTCCAGTGATGTCTAAACCACATTATCAGATACAGTCATAGCCCTTCTGACATTACTGTCTTAGTCACGACTCAGTGTCCAACACCTATAATTTAAAAGACGAAAAGATTTTTCTGACTCAGATTCAGATATCTACATTTATAGTAAACTACCTCTGAGATAGAAATGTCATGGCAGAAGAGCACAACAAAAAAATTTATTCCAGTAATCAGTGTCAGGCAGGACATAGAGAGGAGCTGGGGCAGGAGAGGTATCCTTCTAGGCCATGCCTGTGTTGACCCACTGTATCTGAACAGGCTCCCGTGTACTAACATATTCTGTATGGACTTATCAATGCGTTGAACCATTGGTGACTATTGTACCATTGCAATTCAGTCACCTTTTAAAAGCCCAACCTCTGAACCGATGAAGTTTTGGAGGACATTTTAGACCAAAGGCATAGCATTGGACAAAAGAAACTCGCTGAACATTCATTTTGCAATTAATAAATTTATCACATAGTGTTTCATATAGATTGAATGAGGTAATATCAGTCCCTTCAGTGTTAGTTTATACATGGAAGACAAATACTGGTTGTTTTCTTATCCTCATCGTTTGATGAGTTTACAAATAATTCTTTAATTCTGTGTCTAAAAGGAAGAGATATAAGAGTGTTAAAAAGTGGATCCTATTAGTCTTGTATTTGTTTATTAGTTCTGGATAGTAGAGATCATAGCAATAGAAAAAACTACTTTTGATGTGTGACATGAGTGAAGTTCTCTCTTTGCATGTTTAGTTATTCTAATATTTAACTTTATAGACATGATTATATCCTGTGTACCTAAATCATAATAGGAAAATTCAAGTGTCTAAGTCATAATAGGCAAATTTAAAACAGAATGTTAATTAATCCTGGACAAGTGAAAAAAATATTAATATAGACTCACATAGCTCCCAAATGTACATCAGTTTCCTTTTTTGTTTACTCTTCTAATCAAGAGAGGTGTTTAATATAATAAACCGCACTCTATTCTGAATCTTTGGAAACTTCAGACTCTTTGTTTTTAAATCAGAGACTAAAAGAATTATCACTTACTGTCATGGTTGATGCACTGTGTCAACTGGAGAAGCTTAGAAGGTTAATTGAGAGACTCAGCAGGGGACCAGGATCCTTGCTTTTTAAATATCCCCATCCTGTGCAAGAGAAGGGTACAGAGATTTTGTGAGTGCTACACCTGCCCTGGAGGGGAGAAGGCGTGGCCTGTGTACAGTGTATGCAAGGAGAAGTTTATTTCCTCCTTGTTCTCTCGCTGCTGCCTTGAAGTATTGCCCCATTGCCAAGCCACCCTGTCTTGGAGCCAGCTGATTTTGGACTGAAACCTCCACAAACAGTTAGCTAAATAAACCTTTCCTCCCTTTGTTTTGAGTGTTGGATGTTTTGTCCCAGGAACAGGAGAAAAAGTAGCCAAGACACTTACCAAAATGACATTTAAAAGACTAGTCATTGTAGGGAATTTTTGTAATTTATGACACTGGTCAATTTATTTTCTGTACTTATGGTTTCTTTCTTTCTATGGCTTAGTAACTTTCATTGTGTATATGCTACCTTTTTGTTCATCCATTTTCCTGTTCAGAAATTTCAGTTTTTTCCAGTGAGTGATTTTGAGGAAAAAATATGTATACCTATACCATACTTATTCCTATACCTATAACTATACCGGTATCTATACCTGTATATATGGCTATTGGACACTAGATTTCTCTTTCTTTGGAAAATATCTAGAATTGGAATTTCTCAAGTTATACATGGTACATGTTTACCTTTTTAAGAAACTGCCATATCGATTACTTCATTTTGACTAGTTAGTACTTGAGAATTTTGCATTATTGATATGTATTATACCTGTGGAACTAATGATAGCCCCAAAGCAAAAATTAAACATTTGCAGGGCCTAGACTGTGTCTTACTTACTGTGCAATGCAACACAAACTGACCCGGGAATTTCCAAATGCATCCCAGGGATGTCTGAGTGACAAGACCATCTCAGTACAAACATAACTATTACAACCCTTCCAACAAGGCTTACTCTTCCTAGCCTAGCTTTAACCTTTATAAAAAACAAGACAAAACAAGCAGAAAAGCATGTATAAAGTGACTTGGACTGAATACAGGGATATGAAACAGATACAAAGGAATAATCCTTTAAATTATGTGAATGGTCTTCAGATAGAGACCCTTGTGGTTAGGCCGTCACGTAACCCTTGTCCATATGTGTTGGAAATACTAGCTGGCTGCTAGCCCTCCTGTAACAGCAGTGACACATAAACTTCTACAATATCAGACAATATTGCAGATTCATCATTAAAGCAAATCGACCCAAAATGATTCCTGGTGTTGGGTGCCATTGAAACTGGAAATTGAACACACATGCAGGGCTGCAGCATGGTTGGGGCAAGATAAGATAGCAGCTGAGGACACCTGACTCCAACTCCAGTTAACTAAATGAAGACTGCAGCCACAGGCATTTCACTGCTGTGGTGAAATGCAGCCTGGAGATCTCCTCCTAAGATACTTCTCCTTGTTAACATAATCTGTTACTTGCAAAGTCTTTGAACCGCTCCCAAAGCCTGTTCAGTTTCTTGTGTTGTCTGAAAAAAATATAATAAATATATGCTGTCCAGAGACATTCCCTGCCTTAGCCACCAGAGTCCCTGAACTCTGTAGAGGGTTTTGATCCTCCTGGAGCCTTAACGTCATACCACTTATCTCATTTACTTAAGCCTTTACTGTACACTCATTTGGGAGATTCAGGATCTAGGGCAGGTCCCCAATAGCCTGGAAAAGCTGATTAAGTAGAACTTTCCAAATCCCCAAACTCATGAGTTTCAATTGTTCAGAATTCTTTTCCAAATTTGAATAATAGATACTGCCAATTTTTTCCTCCCTGTTTGATGGATATATATAATTGCAGTTTAGTGTAGCTGTAATTTGATTTCTCTAGTGATGAATGACATGGAACAGCTCTTTATATATGTATTTGCTATTTTCTTTGTGAAACATTTGTTAAATATTCCCACAATTTTTGATTATTTTATTTCTTAATAATTGACTTTTAGAGTTCCTTAAATATTCTAGCTGCAAGTGGTTTATCAGATATTGTGAATTGCAAATAAATCTTTCAGTCTATTTTTTAAAAAATTTTAATTGTTTTGTCAGAGTTCCTTAGAGATCAAATTTTGAAGATGTTAAATTCTAGATTTTTATTTTAGAAAACTTGACTTAGATGTTGCCTGACCACAAATCATAGAGATTTTTACTCCTGGGTTTCCTGCTAAAAACTTTATAATTTTATGTCCTACATTTACGTGAATAGTATTATTTGAATTAATTTTATATAATATTTGAGGTACACAGTCATTTTAATAGTTTTTTATGAAAATTGATTAGTTGCTGGATCATTTGTAGAAAAATCTATTCTTTCTCAGTTGATTTTTTTCTTCTTTACCCAAAGTCAACCAGCAAACTTTACATATGTAGAGAGAGAAAGACAGAGAGAGCTAGAAATAGAAAAAACTTAGAGATATGGAAAAGAAAGAGCTGGAGATTTAGCTCAGTGGCATAAGCACCTGCCTGGCAAGTGACAAGGTTGTGAGTTTGATCCCTGGTACAAAAAAAGAAAAAAAAAAGGATGATGGAAATCAATATTTAGTTTTGTATAGTTCTTAGACAATATATGGTAACCGCACTTTACTTCATGTATAAATTGTGCGTACCATTGTTTTTGTCAGGAAAATGGTCCACAATCTTATCCTTGCAACACATTTTATAGTTAGACTGAGATTGGAAGCCACTACCTCAGGCAAAACTACAAAACCCTAAATCTGTTTGCGGCCTTCTCCTGTGTGCTGCGTCCCAAATGCTTCTACCCTGCTACATATTGTTTCATTAACAAATGCCTATTGCATCAAGGAAGCAAACCCTGAATTGTAATTTGTAATTTTATTTGACAGGAAGAGCATTCATGGGTGGGGTACTAAAAGAGAATCCTGACAATAGTGCATTTTGCAAAGCCTGAGTTATTCATTCTGGATTGCTATCACATGAGAAGCAGAGTGGAAGAGTCCAGTATGCTTTGACATTACCACTCTCATCAATGCCACTGCGCTCAAATACTATGAGTTCAAGATAAGCCCCATTTCTTATGAATCTGCTTCTAATCTCCCAGAGAGAATACAATTGCTTCTAATAACAATTTACACAGGCAGCAAAGTACAAATCTATATCAAGGGCAAAAAGCTCCTGAAGGCAATCACATTTGAAAGATGTTACCTATTACAGGGCACACAATAAAGAAATCTTTTTATATTATTATGCAGAGCAGTTAGCATCTTATTGAACATTCCTGAATAGGATCTTGATTTTAACTCTGCACATAGAAGACCCATTGAAGTGTTTGATTCAAACAAGCGATTCCTTTACTCTAAAGGTGAATCCAAGCAATAGAGAAAAGTATCACTGCTTTTGCACAAACCTACTCTCTTTTAAATGAATTTTTCCCTCAATCAGATTCTATATGTTGGCTATTTTCTCTCTTCTATCTATACTACTTACTAATGTGATCAATTCCAGCACAATATCTTAATAAACGCCTCAATTTAATTTTCAGAAAAGTACCTGGTATGTCCTTTTCAGTGCTTAATACATACTTATACATGAAAGGATAAAAGTGACCACTGTAAATTCAGGGTTGAGTGTTGAGATTCTTATGAAATGTTATAAAAATTATGAAAATAAAATTACAAAAGATGACACTTTTGTACAATAACTAAGTAATCGCAACTTATAATTTTCAAAGGGCTCATGGCTGTCACAAACATCAAGAAAATGCTAGTTGTCCACAAGGACCCATTACCTACAGGAACCAGCCAAGGGAGTCAGACTGCTGCATACAGTAGCCAGTCCAGGAAGTCAGTCTTCTGCCTCAGGAACAATACGAGAAGCAAAACAGTAATGCAGGTGACACCAGTCATCCTTAAATGGCCATGGAGGAGACTTTGCTCCCTTTTTTTGCCTTCTTTTGAGTTTAGAACCAATAAAAGAAAGTCAAATATATACCTTACCCTTACAGTTTGCACTATCCTGTTTCCAATATCACACCTACATTTCCCAATGCTAACAACCACCAATTAAGGTATAACTGAAATCTTTTTTTTTCACTCTACATTTTGCTTAAAGTTTTGCCATTCCTCTCCCTGTTTTTGAATCTACCAAGCTTAAGTGTTGATTGCTTTAGCCCTTGCTGCAGCCGGCTGTTGACAAACAGCCCTGAGTTCTTCTCTCTGGGAAGGAAAACGATCTATGTTTATTTCCATAGTGTTGTAGTAAATTAAATGGTGTGAAACTGATGTGTAGGTGTCACCTATCAGTGAGTGTGACTTGTCTTTCATGGAGACCCAGGATATAGGGCAGAACACAGAGGAGAAAATACTTGTGCAGTTACAAATGGTGGACAAGGGGCCAATCAGAAAGTACTACCTTTAAAGTTTTAGTTATATGTGCCTTTGCCAGGACTTTGCTTAAATCTGATGTCAGGCCTGTGACTTTTTTTTTCTCTTCAGCAAAGCTTATTTATTTGTGTATTTATTTATTTTTATTTTAAAGAGAATAAAACAGGAAGAAATAAAACAATACCATCAAAACAAACTAATGAACGTGATCTAAGACTTCAAAACAAGATAATAGCAAATCAACAATGTGTACCATGATGCTTCTTGTTATCTTCAAAATAGCCACCCATACCATCAGGCGTAATAAAATCAAACAAAACAGAGCAGAATAAAACCAATCAAAACAAAATAATGAAAGCAATACAGGACTTCAAAACAAGACAACAGGAATATAACAGTGGCTACCATATGCCTCTTGTTATCTTCAAAGTAGCTGCTTATACTATCAGATAAATAAAATCAAACAAAACAAAATAGAATAAAATCAATCAAAAGAAAACAAAGCAATGCAGGGCTTCAAAACACGATAATAGGAAATCCATAATTGCTACTATATTTTGTTATTTTTGAAATAGCTGTCCATGCCATCAAATATGAAATAAACAAAACAACAGAATAAAGCCAAGCTAAACAGAACAACGAAAACAATGTGGGGCTTCAAAACAGGATTAACAATGGCCACTGCCTTCCCCCTCTAGACATCTCATCCCCTTTCACCTCCACAACTTCTATTGTGCATTTTGGATCCCACTAACTCCTTTAGTTCTTTCTACGAGGGAGACAGCACAATTTTCACCCATGTGACTCTGAACCATTTCACCCCTGAGCATGATCTCAAGTTGTTTCTATTTACCTACTAAGCTTCTTATGTTTGTAGCTGAGTAGCTTTCCTTAGTATAGAAATGCCATATCTTTCTTATCCATTCTGCAGCTGACAGGCAAGCCACCCCTACTTTTTTTCTGATTCCCTGTCACATAAGGCAGTGTTTTCTTTCCTTTGAATTTTAGTGTATGAAATTCCTTTTGAGCTGAATGTGTTTCTTGATTAAAGGATACTGATAGATCTTTTCTTCTGATCCACTCTGCTTGTGTTTGCTTTTATTGGTGAATTGAGGCTATCTACATTAATGGTATGGCCAACATGGCTTGTCTCTGCCATGCTATTTTCCTACCACTGGCTGCCTTCCTGTACCCTCCATCCAGTTGTCTGCCTGCTCACTGCCTGCAGGTAACTAGCTTGGTAGGGAAACAGAAGCTGGCCCTGACCCCACCTATACTCCAGCAGCCATGGGGAGGCACTGCCCAGAAGTAGCCAGCATGGGCTGGAAAGACAGCAGCCAACCCTGCACAAGTGCACCAGTGACAACCATTGGATACCTGTAGCCAGCGCTGCTAAGAGAATCCAGGAAGACCAGTCACGCTCTGGAGAAACTGTAGCAAACACGGGAAGTTCCTGGGACCCGATTACCCATTTGTTTGGAAGAAGCTAAGAAAATGTTAAGACAAAGAGGCAAAAGGCAGACTCCGGACCCCAACCCAAGCAGAGCAAGTATAGGAGATGAAAACGTGGAAGAGATTGGGAGTTACACACCTCAAGTTTCTGAAGTGATGGCAACAGAAATAAAGAGAACTTCATGACGCTACAAAAGAAATTAGAATAGAAATACTATCTCAAGTAAAAGAAGAAATGAAAAACATAATAAAAATTGCTAAGCATCTCTAAAAATACATAGATTAAAAAAAATAGAGGAGCATAGGAAATTGAGGAAAACCATGAATGAACAATATAAGAGAGATATAGAACGCATGAAACAGATTCAAAGAGATATCCAGGAAATTAAAAACTCCATAGACAGCTGGAAAAAACACTTGAAAGAAACTGAAGTTAGACTTTCAGGCCTTTAAGACAGGTGTGCAGCTTGTGATCATGAAAGGAGTGATCTCTTAAGAATAACAAGGAACTAGGGAATGACTAGTTCAATGACTGCAAGACGAAACAAAGCAAAATATTTTGCTCAACGGCATAAGCGCCTGCCTTGCAAGCACACAATCGTGAGATCGATCCCTGGTACCAATTAAAAAAATAGTTGTCAGTGAAAAAGCAAGAATCAACATAAATGACATTAAAATTCTCTTTATAGAAGTAATAGCAGAAAACTTCCCAAACATGGGAAAAGAACATGATATACAGCTGAGAGACATATAGGACTCCAGCTATCCATAACCAAAATAAATTTATACCCAGAGATATAATAATCAAGATCCAAAAAATTCAACACAAGAATAGAGGATAAAAATGTTAGAGAAAAAAAACAGATCATCTATAAAGGAAAACCCATCAGAATCATGACAAACTTCTCAAGGCCTGTGAGTTTTTGAAAGGACAAACTTCTTTTGTTTCAGTACATATTTGAGGTACATCATGAATACATTCATTGTGCATAGTTGGTCCGTGTACATGTGATTCTAATTAAAGAGAACTAAATATATGTGGAATCTTATTTTTTTAATAACAATGCCAACTGTGCTCATAAAGTGTAAAAAATTCAGGTTTAGTTATTCAATAGTAAGAACTATAGCCTCTAATTATCCACCTTCACATTTTTTGATTACTGGAAGAGTTTTCTACTAATGAGCTGAGGAATATTCTTAGAAGTCTAATATTCATAAGGAATGCAATATACATGTAAGTAGCATTAGACTCTAAGAAAGTTAAATACATACCTTACTCTATATCCATCAATCTAGATCCTTCATCTTACATTGAGGAAAAAATAGTTCATGACCATTCCAAAACCACAAATCCTTAAAGGAAAGCTACTAGAATAAAACAGTATAGAGTTGTAAGTAATGGTGAATTGAATTGAATCAGTCACTGGCAAAATATCTTCTTTTCTGAGAAGTTTACACAAATTTCCTAAGGAATCTCTGTTAGGATTCCTCCAATACCTTAGAATATGCTTATGGAAAAAAGCAGCCCAGAGTCTTAAATTATAATACTCTCAACACAAATGTATGTCTGACCTTGGTCATTAATTTTTATCCTTATCTTTTCCACTCTCATCAAGATTGGTCTGGAAAAATGGAAAATATAGATTCTTTTATATATGAGAAAAACAGCTGGAGCCTGTCTACTGGGATGATTAGAAAGTCAATGTTTGAGACAGTGGGGTAGACTACAACTGAGCTTCAAATTAGAAATAAGGCATTTCTGCAGAAGATTTTCCCCTGAGCTCTGAGGGTTTCTGCTTTTGCCTTCTCAGTTTTCTCTTCAGATTGCTGTTTATATCTCTTAGCACTAAGTGTTTCATAAAGATATTTTTAACACTAGCCTACACTTTGGAGAAGAAAGGAATGGATTCATGTCCTCTTGTCAGATATGTTAGAGAAGGGTGCTGTAGTTTTTCTTGCTTCATTTCTGTGAAGTCAAAACATTTGGATCAACCCACCTAGGAAATATGCACCATGACCCAATGCAATGAAATGATTTGTGTTGTTGTCAAAAACAACAGAAGAAACACAAAAGAAACAGTAAAGAACAAGAAAGACAGAGAATGGGAAGAACAGAGCAAGTGAGTTAATAGCTTTTATAACGTAATACTCCAGGAATTTCTGTTTTTGGAGGAAGGAATGATACCCACGAGCATATGCCAATACATATAAGATTATTATTAAAAAAGAAATCGGAGTGCATGCATGTAGACCGCCAACATGTGGCCAACGTGCCTTAGATGACCTTCAGTGTTCTTATCTGCAAATAAAGCTATTGTTGATACACTTTTAGTAAATCACAATCATTCCATTTTTACCAGCATATTCATTCCAGCTTTACACAAACACCTGCTTTACATGATTCTTATTCTGTGTTCAGGAGCAGTCACGGGGCAGCTCTGTGATGGCACAGGTACCTATTCTCAGTTTTCAATTTTCTTTAGTGAAGTTAAATTGGCAACAGTCTCCCACAGGTTGCTCTACTCTCACAAGCCGACCAGTGACACTCAAAGCCTTTACATAAATGCCTGTCTGAAGGTTCTACTTTAGCCATAATGAGTCAGAATTCTGCAGGTGGGTTTTGGCAATTTAGTAAGTTTCCAAATGACTCACACTCTTAACTTAGAGAACCTTTGATCTACCATAATTGTTCAGCCCAAGGTATTCAATTTCCATTGCTATTACTGTATTACTTCAATAAATGTCACACGGAAGCAAATATGAGTTTTCTCAAATGGTGATCTAATCCTATGACTAACCTGAAAATACTGAAATTAAAAGTATAATCACTTCAGCAGTCTATACTCCATAATGATTATTTTTCTAGTCAACTCTAAAAGATTTATATTAAAGAATTTCTGTATTATAACAATGGAAATATGATGGTAGGATAGAAATGTATTTTCATCATAGCAAATATATATATTTTTAAAACTCCTGCACTTGGTCCTAAAATAGACTGAAATATCAGGTTCTATAGTATTATGAGAATAGTGTTCAACAAATTGAAGTAAAAGGTGTACATAAATAAGATTTCAGTCATGAAACTAAAATACATAGAGATTCCTTAGGAAGTGAATTGAAAATACTTTCTGCAAAGTCTGTTTATGTATATCTCATAAGAGTGTGTGACCCTGAGCTACGTTATTATTCATGTGCATATATTGCTGAAAATTGGTTACAAAGCAACAGTGCTTCCAGGCATGTTTCACTTAATATATAATTTTATATCAGATTGTAAATAATTTCAAATGAGAACATACTGAGGAAATGAACATGAAAATATTTTCGGTCTTGAAATAAGATAATGAAGCAGAACCATACAGAATCAGCACGAACAATGTAACAAACACTCACAAACGCTTAAAAAGACATTCGGTATTTAAATGACAAAACAAAAACAAGAGCACAATTATATTTCAAGAAACCAGAGGATATATTAATATAGAAGTTAGAAAATTACAAAAATGAAGTAGAGTTTCTAAAAATTATAACATAAAAATAAAAAATACTGAATTGCAGATTAGATATAACTGAAAACATGAATTAGATGATAAAACTTAAAAAATGACATGTAGTTGCAGTGAATCAGTGGAAAACATAGGGTGTAAAGTCTCACAAAGGATTGACAAAAAATGCAGTATATGTTTAATTGGTGTTTCAGAAGGAAAATAAGAGAATGTAACAGTAAAAATATTAGATATGTTGGCAGAGCAAATGCCAAAGTGAAAGAAAGATTGTCATCCATAGTGTCAAGAACTCTAGCAAAATCCCAAGCAGGATCGGAATAAAGAAATTCAGGAGAAGCCTGGCAAGTGTAAGGTCCTGAGTTCTTGGTACCAAAAAACAAACCAAAAAAAGGAAATCCAGGTGAAGACAGTGTCGTGAAAGGCAGAGCACTAAAGAAAGCAAAGTCAGCTAAGGAAACAGCAATTGAAAAATTGCAAAATAGTGGCCTTTTAAGGGGCCTCAGCTAGAACAATAAAGATCTCAAAGGTATCCAAGGCCAGAACACAGCAGAGTGATGTCTTTTGTGGCCTGACATAAAGATTTGTGTCTAAAAATCTATGATAAGGGGAATACAGTTTGAGAAAAGAAATACTAGTTTCTGACAGTCTCAAAAAAGAATTATGATGATAGTTAAAAACCTGAAATGTGACAATAATGAAGATCCAAGCAGATGATTAATATGATTAATATATAGCTGAGTCTCTCAAAGCCAGACTTTTTTGTTTTTTTTGAGCATTGGGAATTGAACCCAGAGCCTTCACACTAAGTCATTTCATGTTTAATTTTTTATTTTCAAACAAGTCTTTAAGTTACTGAATTTCTCTGTTGAGACTCTTATTTGAGATCTTTCTGCTTCAGTCTCCCAAAGTTCTAGGAATATAACCAGCATGCTTGGTTGAAATCCTGATGTTACAATAAAATAAAAATAATATTTCATGTGGGGTAATAAAAGAAGTCAGGTGGCTACACTAATTAACTTATTTATAGTAATCATTTCACAATGAGCACATACACACAAACACATTTTTCACAGTGTGTGTGTGTGTATATATATATATATATATACACACAAACTTTGTTAGTGATGCATAAATAAACCTAAAACAAAGTTAAGTATTGAAAATAATATCATGTCATTTAACAAGATTTTATAGTATTTAATTTGTATTACAATACTTTGTGCTCCAAAGTAAAATATAAATTAACTGATAAATGTACATGCTAAAATTTACAGGGCCACAATTCTGTAAATAAACAAGGAGAAATGACATGCATATAAGGTAAAACAGACCAAGTGGAACAATTAGAAAAGATAACATTGTAAAGTTCAAATTTATTATATAACAATTAATGTAAATGGACTGTTCATTTAAAAATAAAAAGCTTATAATTAATAAAATAAACATGGACAAACAAATGGGGATAAGTACTTTTAAGAAAAATGTATAATTGTCTGGACAAGATTCATGACTTATCTTGTACTCTAAATAACTATTATGAAAACAACAATATGCAATCTACTAATTAATGCAAATCTCCTAATAACCTACTTTGAAACTTTGTTTTATTGTTATTTTTTCCTCTTTAAAATAAAAAAGAAATATACAAACTAAAGAGTATCCAAAGTGTGAAAGCATAATTATATAAAAATACATCAAAAAATACTAACCTAGGAAAGTTGAACATAAAACCAAAAAGAAAAAAAAATTTTGGACAACATAATTCTGGTAGGTAAAGATTACTACGTGGGAGAAAGACAACCATAACACAAAACAGATACAGAAAGGCAAGATAATTCTAAACTTTGTGGATAAAAAATACAGAATAAAATCTGCAAATAGAAATGAACCAAAATACTTTGAGATTTAGACAAAGCCACAATTCTTATTAAAACGTCTAACATACTCTTCAAATTTATTGTTTAATCAAATAAAAGAAATTCGCTAAGGCTATAAGCATTTTGAATAACAGAAAAGAGAAGCTAAATCTACTGTACAAGTGTATTACACAGTAATGAGCTACATAAAACAATCTTTTCATTTACAAAGGGAGCTTTTAGAATATTGGCAACATAGAAGATAATAAAGCAAAAATCAACAACACATACGAGTTAAAATTATAGAGATCTTATTCACAAACTATAATGTGATTAAGTAAAATATCAGTCCCAATCATTGTTCGTTCCCCAAAGAACACATGCAATATCAGAAAATTAAATTTTAACTGAAGGAATTGATTTAAGCACTTTCTTTTCTTATTTCGTGTTAAAATATATGCATAAATGGAACCAAAATACAAATGCAGGATTTGTGTTGCTTTTACTTTTCATGTTCTCTACTCTCATTTTCATTAAGGCATTGTTTACTCAAAATATATTTTTATTTGCTGAGTAGATTTATCACATTTCACTTTTAAAACAATTTTGTTAACATTTGTCATGTAATTTAAAAACTAAAAAAAAATCTTTCCTATAAGAGATCTTTATTACTATTTTCAAGATTTACAATCAACCATTTTCTATGAGGAAAGAAATATAACCTCTGTATTTTAATTTCTTTCTTTTAAAAGTATATTCTAAGTTCTTTTTTGGAACGTGGATTTTGTAAAATAACGTCAGTTCTTTTTTTTTTTTTCCCTTAAGATTCAGCCATATGTCATTAATTCTCATTGAAGCTACATTTTAGTCAGGAGTATATTAAAGTATTGATTTTAGATGTTATCTTATTATCTTTCCAGATGGCATGAGAGACAGAAATCTCATCTAGGGACTTTAGGAAATGAAATAACCTATTTTCCAGAAATAGAAGACTGTTGCATGAGAATGCTCTTTATAGATGTTTAATTTCTAATGATACAAAAATATGAAAAATAAACTACAATTTCATTGTGCTGGAAATAATTTATAACACATCCAATAAAAAGAAACATGTGATCAAATTGCTTGGTTATCACTTCTTATAAAATCAGGTGCTTAAAAATACATGTAAAATTACTTTATGATAGAAAATAAAATGAACTAAAGAATCAGTTTTAAAAGGGCATTTGGCTTTCTGATGCTTCTGTGACATGTAATTTTTGACTTTTCTGTAAGTACACAAAACGAGACACGCAAAAGTCACCCAGATTAATGGTATGTGTGATTTTGCGCAGCACTTTGCAGTAAAGATGAGGAATAAGAGACCACATAGGTTCTTACTGTCTTAGAAATACAATGCTAGGAAGTACAATGAGCGTGAGCAACATAGTTTCGGGATTTTATTAATAGGTCAAGTAATTGGAGAACACACAGTGGAAAGTCAGTAGTGCACTCTGACAGTTTGCAGCCACAAGGGAAAGGTCTATCAGAGGCAGGGCAGGCTCATCTCTGATTAAATCAACACACTCACTCCTCAGAAGAATGCTGTGAATCTGATGGTACTCCTATCACCTGTTTATAGATAGAAAACAAAGTAGGCATTACATAAGTTACTCAAAGTTTCACAAGAACAATGAATTCCTTTTGAATACTGAGAATTAAATGTGCGTGTTAATCAAAATATTCTTGAGCAGATCTGATAGAGAACACAGGTAGCATCCAAGTGAATGGCACAGAGACCTACAGAAAACCAAAGGGACCAGCTACTGGCTATAGTGAGTGTGAATAGAAAGTTAAACACTTATGAAAGAAAATTTTCATTTCAAATGTTTTATCATAGACAGTCTCTCTGGAGATGTATGTAACAAGAGTTTTAAACATCAGTAGCATATATTTGAAACTATATGAACACATAATTTCTTCAAAACAATAGAGAAATTCATACTAAAAATAACAACCTGATAAACAGGTATACAAACAGATATGCATTTACTATAATGTGTTGTAAATTAATAACAATGGACATTTTCTTTCGGTTTTTTTTTCTTTTCTTTCTTTTTTTTTCTTTTTTTTTGGTCAGTGGTTTTTAAAATAATTTTTCAGGCAGGGTGTGATAGCACATGCTTGTAATCCCAGCCTTTGGAAGGCTGAGTCAGGAGGATCACTGTGAGTTTGAGACCAGCCTGGGCTACAGAGTGATTTCAAGGACAACCTGAACTGCATAGTGAAATCCTGTCTCAAAGTGACAAAAAGAAAAACAGTTTCAAATGCAACTGTAATAAAAGCATTTTTTAATTTTCCTACAGCGTGTTATCATTCATAATTCTGATATTTTGAGATTTGTCTGTCTGATACATGCAATAAGACAACATTTTACAAAACAAAAAAGTTCATTTTGTTAATTAGGATGAAAAATTATAAAGACCACTAGGTAATATAGTGGAATTATTTGTTGGTGCTAGACAGCTCTCTGTTGATGTAATGAAATACCTGAAATAAACAAAGACAGATTTATTGTGTTACACAGGGTCAGAGGTTTTAATGACAGGTTCCTTGGCCCAGCTGCCTTGGGCGTGTGGTGAGAGGACACGTGGTAGCTGGGCTGGAGGATGTGGAAGAAGCAGGTGCCCCAAGCCAAAGAGAGCACAAGAATGGCCCAGGGTCCCTGTCAGGGAAATGCCCCAGTGAGCTAAGTGCTTTCCTCTGGACTCTGCCTCCTAAGGTTTCTTTCACCTCTTCTCGGGTCACCATGAGATGATGGTCAACCTTTAACCTATCAGCCTTGGGGGGACAAAAGTAAAGATCAAAACTGTATCGTGTCACAGCTCTAGAGATCCCACGCTAACCTGTCTTTCTGAGAAAAGTAAAAGTGAGAATTTTTGGGCTCTCCAGGGTGCAGCATCTCCAAGGTAATTTGTTTTTATATATCTTCAACAACAAGTTCTTTTTCAGAGGATTTATTAATCTTTGTGTAATATTTCTCTTGGAGAGATAAGATGCATGACATATAACAAAGAATGTTATTCGGCTACTACGTATGAATGTAAAACAATGGAGAATCTTATGGTGCTACTACATAAGCATAAACTAGAGGGTAAAATAGGCTTTAGAATTTATACAGCTCTAAAGCTTTATGATATGTTAGATCAGAGTAGGAGCTAATAAAATCATTAGTACATTATTTAGCACTTTTTATGTTTCAGCTAACATGAAATCTTCTTTCACCCTCAAAGTGAAGATATAAATATTACTACATTTTTACACACAATACAATTCAGTTTAAGAATACAATTTCAAAATTATTTAAGAATTTGTCCATACACAATACTTAATAAGTGGCAGGTCATTATTCAATTGTCCATTACCATTTTCTAGACACTATACTTCCATTGTTTTCATATTTAATTAAGTCTTTGAGACTGACATGCAGAAAACACAACAATATTCCAGGACCATGTCCAGGAAGATTTAGGATATTACACCATCGATGATTTAAGCACAATTCCTCTTATTCAGGAATAAAGGTAAGATTGAAAGATGAAAAATAACTTAAACTTCTGAGACAGAATCAAAGTAATTCATACTAATTTGCTCTTCTAGTCAAAGAAAAGAAGACAGTTGTGTGTGTGTGTGTGTGTGTGTGTGTGTGTGTGTGTGTTTTAAAGAAACACTGTAATACAAGAGTTGTATAAGTTTAAGGCTGGACTGCAAAGAAACATGAATTCAGTTGAGAATAAAAGATAAGGTCCAAAATAATAATTCCACTGTGGGGCAATAAAGAAGATTTTTATTATAAAAGGAAACTGAGGAGGCATGTGTCCTCAGATGATTTCAGTCAATCCGTTTGCTCTTCCCATCTGTGCCCGGCCTTCTTGGGACAGTGGTACAACGCACCAGGAGTTTCATCTGGAGACAAGGAGAGGATATTTGGAATAGTTCAGCTTTGTTCCTGTTCCTTGTGAAATAAGCCATGTAGCAACACTGTGGCCCTGTCTGAGGGACACACAGTGAGTAATGAGAGCTAACCTCGCTGGACAACTTCCCTGAATTTCTGGAAGCTGGTTCCTATCAATCAGGATTCCCTGCTGCCCATCTTAGAATAAAAAAGTTGCTTCACCTAATTTGCTTTATATGTTCTATCTCACAAGACCCCTTCCTGCTAGTGATAATCCTTGTACTGTGGCCTCACTTCACAAGGGTCAGAGGGAAAAGACAAATGTCTTGCTTTTTTTATAAGTTTTGTCTCCTTTCAAGTTTGCTTAAAGCTGAGTGTGGAGGCACATGATTGTAATGCCAGCACTTGGGAGGCTGAGGCAAGAAGATCGCCATGAGTTCAAGGTCAGCCTGAACTGAATAGTGAGACCCTTGCGCAAAAAGACAAAAATAAATAAATTAATTAATAACTAAACACAAAAAATAATATTGCAAGAAAAATATTGTGAAAGGTACAGTTACATAAATGCGTAACAGCAAAAAATTCAGAACACATCACCACATTTATGCTTTTCATTATGAAAAAGGAGTTGATACGGAAAGGTCAAGGTATATATTTAAATGCTAAAACACTTAGAGGCTACATTGATGATTTTAAAATCTAAAAAAAAGTAACACAAAAGGTCAAGAAGCAGCCTAGCAAAACGTATTGGAACTGAAAACAACTGGTTTTTGTTTAACTGCAGAAATGTCTTCCTCAGTAATGTCTTCGTCAGTGGTGTATTTTTCAACAGCGAGCAGTAGAGGACTAGAGGAAGGTTTGAAAAGTGAAATGAGCAAGAAAGAAAGCCTGGTGGAAAGTATGATTACCCACCTCAATAGGATTTGAGGGGTTTCATAACTTGATCTGTTCATTAATAGATAGCAAAAATGACGAAAAATTAGTTTGCAAACAGTTTCTATAGACACATTAACATCTATTTGTATATCTATACATTTATGTATTTTCAGAGAGCAATATTTTTAGGTAAGAAAAATTTGTTCTTTTGATGTTTTCAAAATATGTAAAAATAGAATCAACGTATTCTACTTAGAAAAGTCGATGAAGAAATCAATATTTATTGTTTTATTTCTTATGTCACTCAGTGGTAAAGCACTTGTTTAGCATACATCAGGCCCTGGACTCACCCTTAACACAGGAAATTTTCTATTTCTCTGTATCTAATATTCAAAGAAAGAAAAAAAGAACCTTTGCTTTATCAAGATAAAATCAGTCACTGTTTAGATATTCATAACTGAGGTTGTTTCAATATTGATGTGATTGAAAGCTAACCATCACTGTCAATTAGCTAGAAAAATATAGAACCGAAGGATAAAAGATGAAGACTATTGACATTTGTGAAACTGATGAGAGAAATGTCTTCCCAAACAGCAAAAATGAATGCATGTACGTCATCCTTTAAAAGAGCATAATTATTAGGGCATACTAATTGTACAAATTATTTGGTTTCATCGTGACATTTCCATATATACATGGAACAGATTTGATCTTACCCACCTTCCCTACTACCTCACTTAATAAGAAAGCTGAGACTTCAGGCTAAACAGAACAGTGAGATCAAATGAGAGTCAAGTAGGTGGAGAGCCATAGCTTGAAGATTTGTGTTGCTCTAATGTTTTCAATTTAAAATAATATCAGTGCATCTAATTGGACCTCATTGTCTTTAAAACTCCAAATTGGACTTTTAAATTTCCTCCTATAAGGAATATAAACTAAAGACAGCTAAAAATATTCATTTATTCATAATCATTTCTTGAACAACAGGGCTTGAACACTTATAGGCTTGAACACTTAGAGGTCACGCCCCTTATGCAAGGGCCTACCATTAAGATACCTCCCCAGGCTGTTAGTAGACAGTTTGAAGTTTTGGATGACTTTTCATTAACTATTTATTATTCACTTCATTCTCTTTCCATCCATTTTCTGGCAACATAACTTTAAAGAAACCAACATTTAACAGACTTTATTCCTTTCCTCACTTTTTTCACATTGAATGTTCTTGCTACAAAATCAGTGAGTGTTGATATGGCCTTCATGTGTTAATATGTAATTTTAAAATTATTCTTCTCATTTCTATCAAAGTTCCTTTAAAATACTTTGCAGAATATAGGTTATATGAAACAATCTTAAAGAAAAAAGATCTGGCCTGCATTTGTTAATTTTTGAAACAATTTTACAGATCTGTTTAACTAGGGGTTATTCTTATGAATGGATTCATGTTTGTGGTGAACATAAAAAATTGTGGCGTCATTGTGTGAAGGTTTATATCCTCATTCTAATTTAATAGTGTACATTTTAAGAAGTGACATTAATAATTGTTTCTTCAATTTGCTCAGCTATAAAATGATTTTAATAGTACTTATCCTTTAGAATTATTATAGGGATTAAAAAAGACAATTTATCTAGATAATAGAAGGTAACAGTCATCAGAAATTTGTACAAAATTAACTATAATTAAATAAGGGATTTATTCATTTAAGATATAGGCTGTATACTTAGTTTTAAAAGAGTATGATAATACAATTTTTTGAAAATATTAAAATATAAAATTGTTGGTTTGAATTTCTTTTTCTAGGTTTGAATTTGTATACTTAAAAATAATTGTTTAGACTTAAAAATCAAATTGCATTTAGATTCTGTTAATTTATCTAACCCCCTTATTTACAGTACTACTATAAGAAATATTCAAAAATGGTAGACAGAAACTTAAGAGGAGCTTTTACTTTTTTTTGAAAATGGAGTGATGATTTTCAAAAAAAGTAATACTTTAAAAATATTCCCAATTCAATAATTATTTTACATGCTTTTTGCAAAGGGGGCAATAGCAACCCAAAGAAATACTGTCTTACCAAGTATTGTGATAGAATTACAACATAATCACATGCCAAAAAATAAATGTAGACATACATCTCTTACCTTTCACAAAAATTCAAAATGTTTAAAGAACTAAATATAAAATACAAAACTCTAAAACTCCTAAAAGACAAGATAAAATATTTGCACAGGACTTTAGATATAGTAATGATTTTAGATAAAAAAATCAATTTCCATGAAATAAATAACTAATGAGCTACCCTTTATTAAAACTGAAAACTTCAGCTTTGTGAAATATAATGTCAAAAGAAAGAGAAGACATGCCAGAGTTTGAAGACAGTATTTGAAAAAGATGTATCTAATAAGGTCTGTTGCCCAAAGTACAGAATTCTTAAAACTAAACAACAGAACACAAACATAATTGAAAACCAAGCAGAAACCCTAGAAGGGAACCTCACTAAAGACATGCATGCCAAGTAAGCTGGAAAAATTCTTCCACACCATTTGACACCAGGATAATGTAAATTAAAACATCAGTGATTACACATATATCCAAAAGATCAAAATTCAGAAAACACTTAGAAATCTAATGCTGGTAAATATGCAGAAATAATGGAATTACCATCCATTGCTGGAGACACTGACAAATGACAAACTGTTGCAAAGATAATGTGACAGTTTCTAACAAAACTAAATATGTTCTCTTAATATTAAGTAACAATTGTATTCTCTGTTATTTATGCAAAACAGGAAAAATTTATAACCATAAAACTAATGCAAGAAATACCTTATTGCATACAGATGCATAAGTAATTACCAAAAATAATAACATGATACACTTAAATTTATTAATGACTTTGGTTTTTTTTTAGCTGTTATAATGTTTTATTTTCTTCAACACAGCTGTTCATATCATCACGCATGATATAGTCAAACAAAACACAATAAAACTATTCCAACTGATGCTTGAAAACATTGAAAGGCTTCCAAGCTATGAGATGTGGACTCATGCTTACCATAAAGTCTTATATACTCTTATCAACTCTCGTACTAGGGAGACTATATGGTATTTACCCTTGTGAGTTTGGTTTATTTTGCTTAAGAGAATGGTCTCAAGTTGTGTCCATTTATTTATAAATATCTCAATGTGATAATTCTTTATAGCTGAGTAGTACTTCATTGTATAAAAATACCACAACTTTTTATCCATTCCTCAGTTGATGGACACTTAGGTTGTTTCCAGGATCTGGCTATCACAAATTGTGCTGCTATAAACATGGGTGCACATATATCACTGTGGTATGATGTTTTCAGTTCTTCTGGGAACATACCCAGAAGTGGGATAGCTGGGTCAAATGGGACTTCCAAACCCAACTTTTTGAGGAATCTCCAGACTCACCTCCACAGTGGTTGCACCAGTCTACACTCCCACCAACAGTGGAGAAGAGTTCCTTTTTCCCCACAGCCTCTCCAACACTTGTTGTTGGTAGTGTTTTCTATCCTGGCCATTCTTTCTGGAGTGAGATAGAATCTCACTGTGGTTTTAATTTGCATTTCTCTCATGACTAATGATGATGAACATTTCTTCATCTATTTATTTGCCATTCATAATTCTTCATCTGAGAACTGTGTATTCATTTCAGATGCCCATTTTTGGATTGGGTCTTTGAATTTGGAGGGTCTGATTTTTCTTTAATTCTTTATTAAGTTCTAGACAGAAGTCCTTTGTCTGAGGAACTGTCCATGAAGAGTTTTTTCCCAATTTGTGGGTTTTCTTTTCACTGTGCTGGAAACCTGACATGCAGAAACTCTTTAATAAGATGTGGTCCCAGTTATTGATTCTGGGAAGTATATCTCGTGCAGGTTGGTTCTTGTTCATGAATTCTTTTCCTACCCCTATATCTTTGAGATTTTTACCTACTTTGTCTTCCAGCAGTTTTAGTTTTTCTCTTTTAAGATTTAGATCTTTGATCCATTTAGATTTTAGTTTAGTGTATGGTGATAGACATGGGTCTAGTTTTAGTCTTCTGCATATGGACAGCCAATTTTTCCAGCACCATTTGTTAAAGAGACTGTCATTCTTCCAGCAAGCATGTTTGGCCCCTTTATCAAAGATAAGGTGGTTGAGTGAGTGTGTGGTTGTGGTTGTATCTTCCAATCTATTCCACTGATCCTCGGGTCTGTTTCTATTCCAGTACCATACTGACTTTATTACTGTAGCTTTGTAGTGTAATTTCAAGTCGGGGATTGTGATGCCTCCTGCCTTGCCTTTGTTGCTTAGAATTGCCTTTATATTCTAGGTCTCTTCTGCTTCCAGATGAATTTTAGGAGTGGTTTCTCTAGATCTATGAGGTATATTAGTGGTATTTTGATTGGGATTGTGTTGAAACTGTGTAGTAATTTTGGGACAATGGCCATCTTTACAATGTTTGTTCTTCCTATCCATGAACAGGGGATGTCTTTCCATTTTCTGAGGTCCTCTTCGATTTCCTTTTTCAGGGTATTATAATTTTCACTGTATAGCTCTTTTATTTCTTTTGTGAGATTAATTCCTAAGTATTTCATTTTTTTGGATGATAGTGTAAAGGGTGTAGTTTCTATTATTTCTCTCTCAGTACTTTTGTTGTTAGTGTATAGAAATGCTATTGATTTTTGAGTATTGACTTTGTATCCGGCTACCTTGCTGAATTTATTTATTATATCTGGGAGTCTTTCAATAGAGTTCTGGGGGTCTTCTATGTAAAGTATCATGTCATCTGCAAATAATAATAATTTAACTTCCTCTCTTTCTATCTTTACTCCTTTTATTTCTCTTTCCTATCTTATTGCTCTGGGTAGTATTTCCAGTACTATGTTGAATAGGAGTGGTGATAATGGACATCCTTGTCTTGTGCCTGATTTTAAGGTAAAGGCTTTCAGTTTTTGACCATTTAATATGATGCTGGCTGTTGGTTTGTCATAGATGGCCTTTACCATATTGAGATAAAGACCTTCTATTCCAATTCTCTGTATGGTTCTTATCATGAATGAGTGTCAGACTTATCAAAAGCTTTTCTGCATCTATAGAGA
>PVJX010018114.1:0-37147 GCA_004027295.1 Dolichotis patagonum
AACTTAAGGAAGACTGAAAAGCAGGTAAAACAGAAATAGGCAGAAATTGGCAAAGGGATGATGAGGAAGGGATTCAGAGGGCTAGAGATTTGAGAATGACATAGAGGGTAGGAGCCCTATAAGAGAAAGCTATAGCATCTACTTATGGGTAGATACAAGTTTCTATAAGGAGGAAGAGGTGAGAAGCTGGCTGAGAAGTGAGAGCTTAACCACAGAGGGCAATGGAAAGTTGGAGAAGAGTAAGGAGGATTTGAACTAGCAGACAAGTTCCTTAAGATTTCTAGCTAGGCAAGAAGGTTAGGAAAGTACAGTTTCAGAAAGAGCAACTAGACAAGATAAGAAGCTAAAGACAGGGAAATCAGATGAGAGATTACAGAATAGGTATGAATGGATGGATGCCTAAAACCACACAAGAAACAGTCACAGCGGAAAGAGCAATATTTATCATTTAGCCCTTTTCTAAAAAAAAAAAAAGCTTTCAAATCAGATTCAATACAAAAGCATTTCCTCTAGAGGAAAGCCTTTGACAGGGTTTTGAGAGGAACGAGGAACAGTATGCTATTATGCTATAATAGGAGTGTTGAAAATCACAGACTTCAGAGTGAAGCTGTCCTGGATTCAACCACAACTCTGCCAATTAGTAGCATAGTTTACTTAACTCTTGAGATTTTGGGTAGAATATATAACCTCTTTGTTCCTTGATTTCTTCATTTTAAGTGATTATAAAAGTGTTCTCCACTTGAATTTAACAAAATCTCAGTTCCAAGAAAAAGAGAAGGTAGTATAAAGGCAGGGTTCTCTTATATTTCATCCTCATCAGTTCCCTTTTCTCTTCAAAAGGCTTCACTAGGCTTATAATTTGTGGAAGAATAAGGCAGAGTACGGTTCCAATGAATAAATACAAATACAAAACAACATAATTCTAGTATTGCCCAGCAATTTTTATAACAATAGTCTTTAAAAATTCTTATTTCTCTGCTTTTTTATGTCATTTTTTCTTGCTTCAATAACATGTTGATTGATTTCTATTATTTCATTAAATGCATGTGCTTCCAAATTGTACTTTCTTCCAAAAGAAGCTTCAAATTCTATCTCCTACTGGTAGTTGTTATCAGTATATCCTAAAATATAACAACTATTGTTTTCCATTATCCTTATATCTTCCTTTTTGTTGTTTTGTCTAACAACTATTTTACGTCCTAACACATAAGATCTTTGGATATACACATGAGAAAGTCTATGATTCGTATTTTTTAATGCGCCACAAAACTTAATATGAGTTGGAAAAAGGAATGGATAAACTGTAAGCATGATGTGCTGAGTATGAAATCGGGTTATTATCCTGTTTCTGTGGACTGTTTGACTGTATAATCTAAGCATGCATAAGACTGCATTCTAATCCTGGTTTTGCCACTTGCTTATCTGTATAATCTGTATAATCAACATTTAACAAGTCATATTCCTTTTTGAATATCAGCTTATTTAAACACAGACACTTCTCATACACTGGTTTTAAATAAAAATGACCAAAAACTATGTTAGATATATGAATCTGCCAAAATGAAATTCATTAATCCATATAAGCAATGGAAAAAATGAACAAAAATTTAAAAGAATTAAATGAAATTACACATGTAAAACAAAGTAACAGCCCAACAAACAGTAGCCATTATTAGCATTATCATTATTTACCCCTAAGGTCAGGCCAAGACCCCTGCTCCAAAGTACCTCTCCTGAGCAGTCAAGCTGTCATTTAACACCCTTCTCTGAATTCCTATAGCCCATATATCCTTTAATCTTTTAATATCTCCTATTTTGTTCTCATTACTATTATTTCCTGTATATCTTAAAAGCTTGAGGAGTCTATAACTCACAGAATAGTGGAATCAGATATACAGTCAACCTTCTTCATTTTACAAGTAAGAAAGACTATAAGAGAGTTAATAGCTAGGCCAATGGCACAGTTTTGCTAGGAACTGGTTCACAACCATTAGCTAGCTGGCCTTGGGCAATTTATTTAACTACTCTGTACTTCAGTTTCCTCATTTGTCAAAGAAGATAAACAAGACTTTTCTCATAGGGTTGATGGGAGGATTCAATTTGTTAATTCACACTGATTGCTTAAAACAGTACCTGGTACATAATAAGCTCTCAATGATGTTGGGTAATATAGTCGCTACATTATCACTATTACTAAGCTGCAAAAAAAATTTCTTTTTCCATAGCATTTCAGAGATAATGCCCCAACTCTGGATAATTTACCTTTTCCCAGCTTTCCAACATCACTTTCCATGCTTGAAAGCATTTTTATCTTTCCAGAGTAAGTGAAACTAAAGTACCAATTTAACCTCCAAATCCCTCAGCACGAATACATAAATACATATAGCTATTCCCCTTATGCTCTGGGGATATGCTGCAGGACCCCAAGGAATGTCTGAAATTAAGGACGGTAACTATCACTCTTTATTATTTGCCATACAAAAACCAAGGAACATGTATTTACCTTTGTAAATAACGTACATATTCTGTGCAACTTCCAAGCAGTTAAAATGGATTCTCAGAATTTTCTCAATGCTGAGACAAAATACTAGACACACAGAAGTTAAAGGAAGAATGGTTTATTTTGACTCACAGTTTATAGAGGTTTCAGTCCAGAGTTCACTGATTCCAAGGCAAGGCAACATGGCAGAGAGGTATCACAGAGAAGAAACAACCCATGGCAAATCACGGAGGAGGCAACAAGCAACCAGCAGCCAGCAGCAAGCAGCAAGCCTCCCTTTCTCTTTTATCCCATCCAGGTTTCCCACTTTCTGTATAGTGTTAGCCACACCCAGGATGGGGCTTCCCATCATCCATATCCAGAACTACAGTGAACCAATTGGGCACTAATCTAGTACTACACACCCTTAATCCTAGTGTCACATACTCTAGATGCAGCCAACTCCAAAGAGCCCCACCTATGAGCACATAAGCCATGGGGGTATATCTAAATACAAATCACAATAGATGGTTAAGTCCATTTGGATTTTCATATGTGTATCAATGCCAGTATACTTTACGTATAAATTTGTAAAGACAAAAATGATCTACTTAAGTCAGTCAAACAAATTCTGGGGTACTGAGAATAAATTAGATTGCATATGCAGAGAACAATTTCAGAAAAAAATCAGAAAAAGAGGAAGAAACTAATGGAGATTGCTTTAACAGAGTTGGAAGAACTAAGCAAAGACTGGTTTAAATAAAATGGAGCTATAATACTACTGGAGACCACTATCTTGATTATGAAAGAACACAGTAAGACTGCAGACAGAGCTATTCGAAATAGAGCCACAGTCACTGCCTGCTAACCCCAGGCTCATGGATCCCACGCATTGGCCACATCCACCTGCTAACTCCGAGACCACTCTGTGTTTTGTTTCCCCTTGGCATGGGGCAGTACAGGTGCTGACCAACTGGACTGACCTGATCATGGATGAGGGCAACACTCTAAACACACAGGTAAGACAAGAGGGTAAGCAGTACCAGGTAGACACAATGGACCAGGTCCACAGCACTAGCCCCAGGAAAAGCCCACAGCTATTATCAACTACAAAAAGCATGAGATTTTACTCCAAAAGTGACTTCATGGCAAGATAGATTTGGAAAAGAACGTCAGTGTAGCATCCAACATATTGGAGCGTGTTTAATCAGGAGCCATTTGGGGAAGAAATTAATTAAGACTAACCCACAGAACAAATTTACTTCAGATGCTCCAGTATTACTTTACCACAGAAATTGGGTGAAAGACAGTCATAATAGCCAGCTGCAGAGAGGGTGTAAGCTAGACATAAACTATTTGAGAGGCTTAAAATCAAGATAAGGACATGGTTCTCACTTCTGGTGAGAATCAGGTCCTGTGAGTGTGGCTTTCATGACAACTGGATCTGAAAGTACTAAAATTAAGTCCAGTCGTCTGCTTGAATCCCCACCCCACTGACAACAGCCAACAGAGACCACTGCTTTGACTGCTTTCCACATCTACCAATATGATCAAGGACATGCCTTGGCTTGAACAGTTGCCACAGTCTAAGGTGCATGAACAGAGGGGCTTCAATAGTAGGGTGGGGGATATTTCACAAACCCATAAGTCATAAAGTTAGGCAGAAAAAACACTGACCTCCTGGATACCAAGACTGCAGATCATGGACAAAAACTACTTCTTCAAGAATATAGAGGAGGATTTTTTTGACTCATTTTTTTCCCTTACTTTGTTTTTAGGGGGTTAGGTATTTTTTACTTTTTTCTTTTTGTCTTTTCTTTTTTTCTCCTTTTAGTTTTTCCCTTATTAGTCATTTTTCCTTCATTTTGTTTTTTTTAATTTTCCTTCTTTTTGTGGTTTTTTTCAGTTACTTCTATCTAATTCTATTAATTTTTTTTACACTTTTTTATTTTTTTTATTTTAAAGAAGATAAAACCAAGGACAATAAAACTAATCAAAACAAACCAGTGTAAGTGATACAGGACTTCAGAATATTACAAAATCAATAATAGTCACCACAATGCTCCCCTGCCATACCCAAAACAACTGCAGACACCCCCAGACATAGCAAAAACCAAACAGAATAGAATAGAAACAACAATCAATGCATTAAAGGATTCCAAAAAAGCCAACAGCAAATCCAAAATTGCTACCGTAATATATCCTGCCATCCCCAAAATAGTTGCCCATGCCATCAGATTCAACACAACCAAACAAAAGAGAACAAAATTCAGCCCAACAAAACAATGAAAACAATACAGGACCTCAAAACAAGACAATAAGGAACAATCCCCCTTAGAAGAAGATCCCCCCTATATGCCACGCGGCTCTGAACCGACCATCAGACCACTGGCCCGAGACCTGCAAGGTTAGTGAAACACCAAAGCACCAGACATCCAGTTGCACTTTACCCTCGATAGTTATCATTACAGCCTGTGTTTCTCTGGATCAGCCAGTCGATCATTTACAGTGGGTTGAGGAGGAAGGGGACTAGTACTTCTTGTTTGCCAGCTCACATGACAAAAGGGGCTGGGGCCTAGCTGTTCCCAGTCTGGTGGCACCCTGTGCATGACACTGGTTCTCAGATAGGGTTTGTTTCTTGGTGTGGTCTTGTTCTCTCTCCTCACAGCCTGCAAATGGCACTGACTCATAGGGAAAGACTTTGGTCTGGCTGTCCTCAGTCTGCTGGCAGCCTGCACATGGTGCTGGTTCCCAGATGGGGCTTGTTTCCTGGTGTGCCTTGTTCTCTCTCCCCATAGCCCACGAGTGGTGCTGACTTATGGGGAAAGGCTTGGGTCTTGCTGTCTCCAGTCCAGTGATGCTGGTTCCCAGACAAGGCTTGCTTCCTTTCTTTTTATACTTTAATAGGACCCTTTATCTAGCTTCTATCTCTTCTTTATCTCCCATTGATTAATTTTTCTAATTTTGCTTTTATCATTCTCCTATCTTGCTCTATCTTGCTAGCATAACCATCAAGTATTATTAACCTTTAAGTAGTCAGTTAACTCTCTGCTATTACTATTGAATACTTTCCTATTGTTAGTGGAGTATAGTTAGTGCATTTAGTATATACTGTATGTCATAATTTGGATTGTCTCAGTGTTTACATTATAACTACAGATTTCTTTGCTATGATTAAGGATGGTACAGAATTGGTTCATGGGGTGTATCAATATATAGTTTGTCTTTGATTCTATTATTGTTGCTGATTATATTGCTATTGCCATGGTGGTACAGTTTTTGCTATTAATTGGTTTTCTCTGTATGTCAATATCTGATTACCTTTATGATATTAACAATTCTGTGATCCATTCCCAGAGAATTGGGTACTGGGTCAATTACACTGCAATATCTCTCCCAAATTAATGGAGCTGGTTGTATCTCATTGTTATGGTTTGTGTCCATATGTTCTCCCAAAGCCTTATGCAATCACAGGGATTTTTCTTCAGTGGTGGCTGAATGTAGAGCATGTGACTGATTCGTAGTGCAACGCTGGTGCTTTGATTAAGGGTGAGTGATTGCTGGATCAGTCCACTGACTAGACTGGCACTCTCCTAATCCCAGTAAACTACATACAATATAAGGGACAGAAAGAGGCTTGTCTCACTCTCTCTCATTGCTTTTGCTATCTTCTGCTGCTATGAACAGTTGCTCCTCTGCTACTTGTCAACCTGCCTTGGCGCCAGTCAATTATGGACTGAAAATTCTACAAAGTGTGAGCAAAATAAATAAACCAAACCTTTCTTCACTTAACTATAGGTATCAGGTATTTTGTCTCACCAGCAAGGAAAGTAACTAACATGCTTGGGATACAGGTAAAGGCCTGTAGTTAGCTACACTCAAAGTATATCACTGCAAAGCAGTGTAATTAATCGGAATTAGTCAAAGGTAGTGTCTGTAACCAATTATTCAATAATACCTTAAAATCAACAGAAGAACATGAGACATGGATCCAGCAGTTACTATTTTACCCACATGAAAGTAATCAAAGATTTATTAGAATTAGTGAAAAATCAGAAGACAGCACAAGTGGCATTTAAAAAATACCTGTTTACAGGAATAATAGCAGAAAACTTTCCAAATATAGAGAAAGATAGAGAAAGAATTTAACAAACATGTTAGTGTGGCATACAGAATCCCAAATAGCCTTGATCCAAAAAGAACCATTAGAGTCATGTAGACCAAAATGATCCAGGTTCCCATGTAGGGCAAGAAAAGAATTCCCAAGCATACAGCTCCTATTACGTAGTTACATTGATTGAAGATCACAGGGCAGCAGGAACAGGTAGAAGTATAGAGTAGGAAAAAAAGAAAAAGAAAGGATAAGAAAAGGACCTTTGTGACTCCAGCTCCCAGTATTATAGGGTTAGACACCCATTGGCCATACGTGCCTCCTACCATCTCCCTTTTCTGATGTCAGCATGTCAGCAATCTCTGAGACTTCCTAACTTTAACTCTGAATAATCATCAAGGTGGTCTTCTGTTTATGGTTGACTAAAGAGAAGGGAGGTGGCTCACACAACTTCCATGCCTTAAGATAATGGAACTACGGATATCATTAGGGTAGTGTGGCATTGACAATTGAAAAAAGGGAAGGGTGTGACTCAGCTCTTCCGTTTCTAATGTACTAGAACCTCACTATTAACATATCATAGTCAACCTCCCAGAAGTCCAGCTTAAGGACTAAATCTTAAAAGCTGTTGGAGAAAAGCAATGAATCACTTATAAAGGTACCTCAATTAGAACTACAGTTGACTCCTTAACACAAACCTTTGAAGCCTGCAGAGCTTTAAGTGAAAGTAAAAAAAAAAAAAGCAAGAGCAAAAAATTTCAATCTGGACTGATATATCCTGCAAAACAACCTTTCAAAACTGATAAAGACAGGAGTATTTCCATGACAAAGACATTCTTAAGAAAGTTATGTTCACTAAGCCAGCACTTCAAAAAATTCTCAAGGTTATCTTTGTCTCAGAAAAGAGACAATGAAACAAAGTCAAAAAGTATAATAGAATGAATACAATAGGCAGGATGAGCAATAAAAGCCAAAAAAACTATCAAAAATCAACAAATGGATTCAGAACAAATTATAACCTTCTTTACAGCAAAGGAAAAACCAACAGAGTGAAGACATATTCTATATGAAATGGGAAAATTTTCTTGCTAGCTATTCCATAGCCAAAGGACTACGATCTAAAATACATAAAGAACTCAGAAAAATTAGATTCCCCCAAATAAAAGACCCAATCAAAACAAGGGCTACTGAATGCACAGACATTTCTCAGAAAAAGAGTACAAATGGCCCATAAATCATGAAAAAAAGCTCAACATCTCTGGCCTTTAGAGAAATCTAGATTAAAACACTGAAAATTGCTATCATCAAGCAATCAAATCACAAATGCTGGTGAGACTGCAGGAGAAAAAGCTGATGGAAATGTAAAGTAGTATAACCATTCTAGAAATCTGCATAGAGATTCCCTGGAAAACTAAACTAGAAATTCCATTTGACTTAGCTATTTCTATTCTAGATATCTTGAGTTAAAGACATAGTATACTGACATAGCCATATTTATAGAAGCACAATTCATAGTAACTAAAGCTCAGAAAGGGCCTACATGCCCATCAACAAATGTATGTATAAAAAATGTGGTACTGACACACAACGGAGGCCAAAAAGCATACACTTTATGCCACAAAGCATAAACTTCAGTCATTTGTAGGAAATTGATGTACATTAAGACCATAATGTTAGAGAAATAAGTCAGAAACACAAGTGTAAATATTTCATGGTTTTTCTTATATGAGAAATACAAAATACAAAAAAAAGCAAAATAAAAAACAGATAATATAAAATAGGGAGCTAGATCTTTGCAAAATGGAAAACAAGAGATGGAGGGAAGGGGACAGAGGGGAGGAAAAGTGGATGAAAAAAGAATTAAAATATGTTACATATGTATACCAACTCCTGATGAAGCATGTAATCATTATGTACTGCAAATATGTACTAATAAAAATTAAAAATTGAAAGAAATAAAATAAATTTTATGTACATAGGGCTGAAAGTGGTAGAGATCAGGGAACAGTAGGTTTTTGCTTGTGGAAGTGACTTAATTAATTTCAGTGGATTTGAATCGCCAATAAACTTTTCAATGATGATCACTTTTGGATGATTTATTACCGGGGTCACTGGGGACATACAGAATTTAACAAATTTCCTGTACAACACAAACTGTGCTGCTTTCTCCAATACCAAATACCATTTCTCTGCCAAATTCATTTAAATTCTATCTCTTGAATAATGCTGCCAAAGTGACAAGAGGTCAGTAGTAAATAATTTGACAGTGATACTAAGGACCTCATTCATTTTTCTTAAGAGTATTAAACAGAGGCCTGGTACTAGATGCCTACTACATGGCTACCTGAATGAAGGAATGAAGAAATTAATTAATTAATTAATATTATAAAACACTAGCCTGTTTTTACTATAACAAAGGAAAGGTCACATAAAAAAGCATCAAGCAATTTCTAAAATCTTTTACTTTATCTTTTTTTTTTTTTAAATTTGAAAGACAATAAAACAAAAGGGGGCAGTACAGAGCAGATCAGAACAGGACCACATAGGCAACACAGTACTTTACATTAAGTCAACTGGACATCAACAGTAGCTAACACCATATCTCTTACTCTGCTATAGTTGAGCATAGTTTCAAATACAATAATATCAAACATAACACAATAGTATAAAGCCATGCATAGAGTGAAAGAATTACAGGGCTTTCTGAACCATATTTTACTTTATCTTACAAACTACATTATAAGAATTTAATTAATGATTCAATTTTAAATTATCTGTCCTTTAAGTATGATTTGTAACTCAAACTTCGTCAAATATAGTTATTATAACATACTTTAGCTAAAGGACTTGAGTTGGAAAAGGAGGGGTAGAGAAGGCAAATGTCGTTAAAAGCCCATGTTGAAAGTGAGTCCTAAAGTGAAAGAAGTTATAGCATCATTTTTTCCCTATAGAGTCAATTTTATTTTATTCCCAAAATTCAAGATGCCCATAAATTGATCTAGATTTAGCCAATCAACCTTTCCTCCTAAACAAGTACTTTTTTCTTTTTCTCCTCTTTTTTGAATTGCTTATTTTACAGCTAACAAAAATACTTTAGGACATCTTAAAATCCAGATTGTGTTTTAGAAATAATTTTAGCGATATGAATTTTCCTTGGAATAATTTCTAATATGTACTTTATTTTTATATTTTAATTATAAACATTTCTGAATTAACAAAATGTACAAATAGAAGTCTGTAGAAAAGAATCTGTCATAGTTACAGCACACGAATTAAGAATTTCTAATTATGCACTTTCTATCAGTCAGTGTAGTCTCCTTACTGTCCAAACACATATGAGGCTTTGTCCTCATGCTGCTTCTCTTGAATTGAATGATCTTTAATCTTGCCTCTACTGCTACAAAATCTACCCATCTGTCACAGGCCCAGCCTAACTCCCACCGAAGTCTGACCAGCACTGATCTCTACTTATCCTCTGGAAATAAATTATATTCTATCTAGATTTTCATTTTACATTGTCTTGTTTGACTATTCATATAGGAGAAGAATAGGTGAACATATTCTAAAATTACTATAATAATACATATTATAGGGGTGATGCTTAGAGGCTATGCAGATATCTTATTTTGCTTAAAAGTTTTACCTACTAATGTTAACACTGACTAGTGAATTTTGTCTAATGTAATTATTGTGTGTCTAATGGCAATTTAGGACAGTATTTTTTATTTATTTTATATCCTATCATCCTTTGTCCAGCAAAAAAAAACTAAACACAAAGTAATTAATGAATATTTGTTCAAAGTAACTGAATTCCAAGAAATATTCTGTAAATTTCCTATTTTTTTTCTTTTTTTATTTAAGAGAAAAAAAGACACAAAAAAGAAAAACAAAAAGCAAAAGAGACAAACAACAAACCCAAAACAATAACAGTATAGGTTTACAAAACAAGATGATGGTAAGAATTTGACAATGGTTGTAATACTGCATATTGTTATCTTCAAAAGAGTTGCTTAGATTACCAGATATAGACTCGTAAAATTGATCTAATCATATGAGTATTAACTGTTCTTTTGCAAGAACTAATACAATTAGTAGTATAGTCATTTTAGCTATCTTTTGTATATAGATATAGATATATATATACAAGTTGATGTCTTTTTCCTTTTCCCTTTCTTCTTTCCTCCCTTCCACTCTTCCAGTTACTTTGCCTCTTTGAACAGTTTCTTATCCTTACACAGTATTTATTGTAGATTTTGAATCATATATAATCTTTCAAAATTCTTTATCATTTCTATCCATTTTTGTTTTGCTTTTTAAAATAGAAAAATTTTAAAAGACAAAAAAACCAAAAACGTATATGATTAAAGTAGTTTTTAAAATGTCTTTAAAATAAGCATTAAGAACAGATTTCATGGGAATATACATTAAAGTCAAATAATGAATAGAATCTCCACATATGCCTTCACTCATTTCTTCATTCCAAGATCTTTCTGCAGTAGTCTTACACTACTATATATGCAAGAATATTTGCTAAGGCCCTGCCATGTGTCATACATAGTGCTATATAGTCACATAATAATTATTTAAGGTGTAGTTGAAAAAGTAAAACAAATACACATATATATGAAAAAATATCAAAGCTAAATATCAAAACATGGCAGAAAAAACCTAAAGAACAATATAAAAACAAGAAACTGAAATAGTCTCAAAAAGAGTAAGTTAACTTTGCAAGGTCTTGTTCAAAAAAGACTTTGTACAAATAAAGAATATTGCAATGAATCTTTAAGAATTGAGTTGGGTGGGGTGAGATTTGAACAGAGCCAAGAGAATGACATTCAAAGCAAAAATATACTGGCTAAACAAAGTATAGCATTGGAATAATAAAGGTACTTTCAACAGACAGTGGCTAATCAAGGAGGATATATAGAAACTGAGTTTTAAAAAGCTGAGACAAAAATGTGATAAGCTTTAAAAGCTGAAATGAAGAGTTTGAAATTTTTATAAGCAATTCAAAAATTTAAGTTTTTCTAGTGAATACAAAATTTTAGCTATATTAAGATTTGATAGGTATAATAAATAGTGTATATCTTCATTAAAAATGTGATTACTGGGGCTGGGGATTTAGCTCAGTGGCTTAAGTGCCTGCCTGGCAACCATGAGGTTGTGAATTCCATCACCGGTACCAAAAAAAAAAAAAAATGTGATTACTATTATATAGAGACATGCAAATAAAACACACTAAATATATAATAAAGAGGGACAGACTGGAGCAAAATAAACTTAAGAGCAAAAAGATAAGCCCAAGATTTAAATGTTGGGAACAAATAAAACATCACATCGCATAAACTAGAAAGTTAGGCAAGGTAAGGGTATAGAGAACTACCATATTCTGCTTCCTCCATTATCCCTATGTTTGCACTGTGAAGGAATTCAAACTAAGTGGACCTAAGTGTAGAGTAAAATAAGTAATTGATTAAAGGAGTAACCAGAGAAGTTACCAAAGTGATACATTAACAATGACTCTCCCAAGTTAGAGAAAATATGAGTGCTTTAATGTGCTTTAAAAAGTATCTGCAAAATAGAAGCTATATAACTTATTAATTGTCTTATTAATTCAAAAGAAAGTAACAACAATAAATCTCATCAGAGTAGCAATATAAATGAATTAACCTAAAAAGCCCTTTTGCTCAAGCTTCACTTTATGGTATATAATAAAACTAAAGTTTAATCTCTTCACTCATCATCACAAAACAAAAAAAAAGAGAGAGAGAGGGAGGGAGAAGCAAGCTTAGATTCTTAGCAGCAAGCCTTAAATTGTCCTATATTCTCTTAACCCTCACAAGTAACACATTAAATCAAACTCTTTGCTTCAGCTTTACCTAATCATATTCACTCCTTAATCGCACTGTAAAACATTAAGTATATACGTTATAAATTTCTAGAAGTCACCTTTAATAAAAAAATAAGTATCTTTGACCTTTATATACTACTTTGCAGTAGAGAAAATATTTTACACAGGTTACCTCTTGGAACCCTTACAGAAGCTATGTACAGAAGGGGTTATTGCTACTCATAGGTTATAAAGAACCAGTAAGCCCACAGCCACACATTCATAAGTGATACAGCCATGTCTGCAATGGAAGCTTTCTAACTCCAAATACATATTATTTTCATTGAATTTCATAATATAACAGTAGGTGTATTTTATTATTCAAATTTATGTTGTTACTCTGTACTACTTTTAAGCAAATACAGTTTTAATAAGGTGCCTTGGTAGCCAAGTGCTTTGCTCAGGGCCATTTACTAAAAACCCCTAATTATTTTAAGAAGTTCATGATGATAACAGTTATCATTTGATGAAAAGTCACAAGGAAGTATAACGTTTGCAAAATTGTTGAAACTATACCAAAAACATTTTTGTTGTGAATTCTGTAATGCAATATGCAACAACAAAGACAATGTGAGGTATATGAGCATAGGTGAGCATCAAAGGGTACAAATAGGACATTCCTACTTTCTTATCTTTGGTAAGGCCCCAAATACTGAGATAGTTCAGAGCATCTCATTACCAGGGAGACATAAATCAAAAAGAAGCTCAATTAAGAGCAATAAAACAGATTAGTGTCTGATTTAGGACTACTTTAAAGAAAGTTTTTAAAGAATTAGATGCAGGTAGTTTGGATTTTTTAAAAAATCTAAAAGAAAACTTTTCATGTTTAATCTAATATCTATACCAAAAACAATAATTATTTTGTAGGCAAATGTCTAAAAAATAGAGGAATCTTTATTAAAAGTTAGATAATATTTATAAAGAGAAAATTCAAGAGAAATTTTCAGGCAAAAATCTATGGGACAGAGGAACTCTCTCTCCCAGGAGTGGTGAAAACTATATTCCTAGAGATATTTAATACGAAATTGGAAAAAAAAAATCCATATGGAATGATCCTGTACTGGTCCATTAAGAAGTGGGAAGACTGAAAATGGCCTCTTGCATACTTTCTATTCCCAACTTTTTTCTAATT
This sequence comes from Dolichotis patagonum, assembly GCA_004027295.1. Lineage (NCBI taxonomy): Eukaryota > Metazoa > Chordata > Mammalia > Rodentia > Caviidae > Dolichotis > Dolichotis patagonum. Next base: position 13,613 of record PVJX010018114.1, read on the forward strand.
CTATGAAGTTCTATGAGACACAGTGTTCTGTCAATTTCTTTTCTCCCCATGATGCCCACTTTCTCCTTTTACAAAGGGAAACAAATTGCATATTTCATTTTAAGCAGATTTCATTGCTCTCAATGAATCAGTAACATAATCTTAGGTATAAAGCTGGGAGAAAAAGATCAATTTATAAACTTCAAAAATTCTTTTTCCAATAGTGATTCCTAAAGCTCTAACAAGTTCTTTCACAAAATGAAGAGAAAGCAGTTTAAGTGGATTCGAAGAAAAACTGTCTCATCAAGAAAATCAGTCGTATTTCCCTTCTCCTGTCTGATCACAGAAAAGACAAGTGACCCTGGGAGCTTTAAGGCTCTGGCTCAAATTATCATCACAGTTGCTGTTTAGGATTGTCTTTTACCTTTTAGTATTTTATGCAGAGTGACAGCAAAATCTACTGGCAACCCACATTTTTATAGCACTACCTTTTACCTTTCAAGACATAGCCTTAAACACCTCCCTTTAGTGGCAAATATTATAAAACAGTAAGTCCTAGTGCTTCAAAGTCAAGAAGACTCAGTCTTGCCCTCTGACTCTATTTTGGTACTTTTTAAAAATGTTCCCCACCCACTCTTGAAATAGACTTGAATAGCTCTCCAAAAGTCCCATTTAGTGAAATCCCAGAAAGTAAAAAGATATTTCCTTGTTTAGCTGACTTATAAAGACAATTTATAACTAAATCTATAGGTTCTGAAAACCTGTCCGTGAATTCTTTCAAAATAAAACTGCAGCTTATTTATGAGAAAGAACAGCAGGAAAGAGATAGTCTTTCAACAATAGACATTAATGTCTCTTCTATACAACTTTAACAGCATCAGTGGCTGAAGACACATCAATTTCCACCATACTTCTCTGAAAGAATGTCCCACTACCTACATGGAAAGTTCATAGGTATTAACAACAAATCTAAACAAAATTTTAAATTACCATTTTCATTTTTCCCCTGGTAAAAATCAAACTGTTCAACCTAAAAAGACTGTCCTCACACTGGAATAGAAATTAAAGTTTTCAAAGCCCTTCCAACACTTAACTCATTTGATTCTGGCAGGAAAGAAGGCTTGCATTTGCAATCCCATTTCCAAACTGAAGGGAAAATGAGACTCTGAAATTTGACAATCTAAAGGAGAGAGAACCACTACAGAGATTTTTCAAAGCTCTCTAAAGAAAGAATCCACCTAAAAGATATTATTCAAGGAAAACCTTAGAGGGAGCTTCAAAAAAGGCTAAATATTTCAATGTGCTCATACCAAAGATGTTTAAAAAAACGCACGTGCGCCTAGAATTTTAGGAATGAAAATGTGATCTTCACCCTTTTATAATCTATAAACCTGGGTAAATTTTCTCAAGAAATCCACTACATTTCCACCTCTCAAAACTAGCCTGCCAGAAGTTTTTTGTTTTTGTTTTTGTTTTAATTCCCAACTTGGGGACTGTGCAGCCCAACCAAAGGACAGTCAAAACAAGGTCATCCTGGTGAGTGCCTTTTTCTTAATCATGTCACAAGTCACACACTTTGAGATCCTCTGTAGCTTTGGCTTCCAGTTTTTCAAAGAAGCTTCAGCCTCTCCTCCATATATGTCACACACACACACACACACACACACACACACACACACACACAGAGCGAGTGCTGACTCACGACCCCCTAACTTCCTCCCACCCGTCAGGAACGGAGACCAAGTTTCTCACCATCCTCATAGTTTTTGAGATAGTAATCCGGGCCCGGGCCCCCGCGGCTTTTCGCCAGGTTCCTCAGGTTCTGGAACTGCAGAAAGTCGGTCCTTTTGCCCCCGAAGCGAAGAAAGGCGGGCGAAAGTCCCCGGGCCAAGGTCACCAGACGCTTGGAGCTGCAGGGGTAGAAAAGGAGAGAGGAAAGGCTCCCAGAAAGCTAGAACGTGCAAGTCACGGAGACAGGACCTCTGCATTCTTTGAGGAAGATCTGGTCAGTGCTCCGCGCTGGCCTGTGCCCGCAGTCAGCACAGGACCCCGGGCTGTTTCGCGGCGCCTCCGAGGCGCGCCCGGCACCCCAGCCCGCTTTGCCTTCCACCTCTCCGTGGCTTCCCCACCCCTCAGCCCTGCTGAGCCTTCTCTGCCCAGTCGCCCGCAGAAGCCCCCTCCCAGACACCTCGATGCCCCAGGTACTGATTTCCAGAGTTTGAGGTTGTCTGTTCAATGTGAGTGTACAGGTTTGAGGGACGGCGCTGCGAACAGGAGATCAATGCGCAGTTGCATGGCTTCTGCCACTGAGAAGAAAACACCCCTTGTGAGGACATGCACTTTCGCAGACCGATGGCCTGGGGCTACTGCCAAACTTTCCCCAGCAAGAAGCACCATAATCTCTGTGGGGAAAGCAAACCCTTTCTTTTCTTACCCTCAGACCAGGCCTGGCCCCTGAGGTGAAGTGAATTCTGACTTCCCACCTCCCCCAAACAGGTTTTCCATTATTTTATCAACTACATTATTGCTTACATCTCCGGGCGGAGAAATTTGGTGGTAAATTCCTGTCTTTCCGAGGTCACCTCTCCCCCACACACAGTGTCTCTGTGATCTCTGAAATACTTCAGCCTAATCTCAAGAAAGGTAACCTTTTCCTCCCCATCCCAACTTGAGCTCTTTCTTCCTTCCTGCTTCAGGCTGTTTGGAAGCTCTGAGGACTCCAAGTTTGCCGAAGTGTGGAACCTGCGCATCCAGGGAAATTCAGGCAGCAGCACAACAATACCATTTACATTTATGAGCTCCAGATTTCCATCAATAGGTTTTAAGAAGCCAAACGCTGCTAGTTTGGGAAGGAGCCATCGAGAGACTGTTAGTGCTAAGGGGGTCTGCCGCTGAGTCTGTAAATTAATTTTTAACCCTTGCTTTTTTGGATTCTGAAAATTCAAATCAAAATAGGTAAGTCAAAGAGCATCATGGAGGTGGATGCAAAAAGAAAAACGGAGCCTCCCTTTTAGTTTTCAAGTAGAGACGTGGCTACCCTACTTATTCCGGTGGCCAGAAGGAAGGTTTGGCTGAGGACTCCAGGACCAAGTTCAAGGGCGCGCACAATTAGGGCGTCGCGTAGGACGGCTTCGGACAGAGGAGACGTCTGCGCCAGTGGGACTCCAGGGAAACCCAGTATTTCCAATAGCCTTCCATCCAGAAGCCTGCAGAGCCAATGCAGATGCGCACAATCATGGACTCTTCCCTGAAAAGCTGCCTTCCAGAATTTTTTTTTTCAGCACGCAAGTATTTAGCGAGAACAGGCTGGTACTGGAGGACGTGGGGGAGGGGTCTGGAAGAGTCCGCGCAGCTGGAAGAGTGAAAGGCAAGTTTTTAAAGAAAAACCCTTGTCGTACCCCACACTCAGAAGAGCTCAAAGACGCGCTCCGCTACACAGAAGACCTTTCTAGGAGGAAGCCCGGAAATGCAAAGCTTTTTCCGCCCTCCTAGCAGTAGTACCGGGAGGAATAATTGAAACAACCCCCGAGGCAGTGGCGACAACCACCCAGTCCTCGGGGTACGCTCCCCACCACCACCAAGTGGAAGGAGCGCTACACGTGGCGCCTAAAGCTACCTGCCGCGTCTGCCGACCAAGCCAAGGCCAAGAGGAGACTTGTAGAGCTGAGGGGCGGGCGCATCCGGAGAAGCAAAACTCGAATTTCCTAAAGAATTTAAAATAGGAAAGACGCACAGAAGATGCGGCCTCAAAGCAGAGGAGTAGGATGGAGAGCGCTCAGGGCTCGCCCACTGCTGAGGCTCCAAGTTGGAAGGAACTTTTAAAGACTCAAACTTGGATTCGATATTACAGACTGTTTCTTTCTTTTTTTCTTTCTTTTTTTTTTTTTTTTTTTTTTTTCCACTGCAACTCTGTCCTAGATGAGAAGGGATCGCGGTTGCCTAACTGCGGAAACAACCCGGAGAGAGGGTGCGCTCAATTTTATTCCAAGGGGATCACAACCTCCGGCTTTGCTAATCCACCCGTGCTGCTTTCAAGCCACAGAAATTTACCCCCACCCCACCCCCACCGCACCACCGAGTACTTCTAGGACCATTCCTGCTCCGCTTTTGTACACTGTGACCCCAGCGAAGATTTTTTTTTAAAGAAAAACTAAATGATGCAGTTACTGCAGGAGATTTAAATTGGAAGAACTAGAGGAGAGGAGGATATTCTGTCTACAAAAAGCACCTAACAAAGTCTTGAAGTCTGTAGATGACAGCCGAGGACCTAAAATAAAACGTTAAAACTCCAACCTGACTTGCCTACTGCTCAAGCTTCTCCACAAGTTAATTTTCTGTCAGCGAGCGGGAGATAACTGACAAAACCATCTTTCCATGGAAAATTTCACTTTGTACAATCCCCGTTTAAACTCTGTCTGTCTCCTCTCCTGTCTCTGTCATACACACACACACACACACACACACACACACACACACACGCATTCCTCTTGGGTCTTTGTTGCTCCAGACCTTTTCTTCACTTTTGTAACTGCGCTGAACCTCTTGTTTCTTTTTCAGAAGAAGGGGAGGCTAATTGTGAATATATGTAAGCACAACATTTTTTCAGTCATAACTGATAAGTTTCTGAAATGCCTTCTGCATTGCAAACATGTGCATCTTAATAGAAAACATTGCTTTTCTCAATCACTAGTTACAGCCGCACAGCAAATATTCCAGGAGAAGGAAAACCTTTCTTTATTTTTTCTCATTGAGAGAGCGATTTGCTTGGCTTATTTTCTTCTTTTTCTTCTTCCCCCTTCAGAATGGGGATGGGAAGAAAATGGGAGTGGAGATTACTTTAAAATTAATAATGATCCATCGAAGCCCCTGCCTTACCTTAAGAAATCGAGCCAGCCATCATGAATGATGGAGGGATCCAGCTGCAGAGAGAGGAAGTTCTCATTGACTGTCCTGACTGGGTTCTTGGTGCTCACATCAAGTAGAATCAGGGTCTTTTCCTTCAAACCTGCAGCTCTGTCTACAGGCAAGGGTCTCCTGTCTCCAGCTTGGGAGGAAAGGGAGAGTTGGAGCAACAGAGCCAAGAAGACAGCCACCCAGGCTAGGCACGCTGAGGGGCGGGAGTTGCTGGAGGACATGGCTTCAGGGAAGGCACAGAGGACCCTCATTAAATCCTTCTGATTTAAACTTCTCTCCCTACTGGGTCTCGCTGTTGACTAATTGTCCTTATCTAAAGTGTGTGTCTGCCTGCTTCCCCCCCTCCCTTTCTTCCCGCCCCCCCCCCCATTCTCTAGCGCTCTCTTGCTCTCCCGCTCGCTCTCTCGCTCTTTTTTTTCAGTGTTTTGGTGCTGGTGGAGAGAACTCACGCCCCTAGCCAGCCTTCTCAGCAACTCGTGCCAAGAGTACTCGTTCACCAGCACCGCCCCTTTAAGAGATTTCAACTGCAGACATTTTTTAACTTTTTAAAGGTAAGGGGTGGGGGGTGGCGGGAAGTAGGAGGAAGGGGTGGTTTAACCCTCCTGATTTAACCCTCTAAGATCAGGAAGCTGACAGTGGGATCAATATAGTACTGTGGTAACATCTTGAGTAAGGGCAGCATGTCTTGATTTTACTTACCTCCCTGGCAGACTCTTAGAGGGGTTGTTTAAACTCCAGCCCTGACACCTTGTTAAACTTCACACAGAGCCTGGGTCTGTTTATCCAGATAGCTCCAGCATATTGTCCCACTCTGTCCCATTCCAGGTCCTTCTCTTAAGGATAAAGTGGCAAAGGCAAGGGTTATTAAATTGCACAGGATCTTGGTGCTAGGGGCAACTGTAATTCTTGCCAAAGCAGAGGGAGATTCAACCAAGAGCTAGGACTTCTGTGAGGTGCTGAATAGCCACACAGAAGCATCCTCTGACTTCAACAGGGCAAAAAAAGGGGCCAGAAATAAAACACAGAATGACCCAGTCAAAGAGCTTCTCTACTTCTTCACCCCAAACAAAAAAACCAGTCTGCCAATGACTGCTAGCTCTTCCTGAAGCAAAGGAGTTAGGTTCTTGGGGTCTTCGATGTATGCTGGCTTTGACTGTCAAAGCAAAATGTACTGGGCTTAATCAAGGCAGCTTTGCACACATTTGAGCTATTCCTGCTCCACTCTGTACCACTGCACAAGCTGAGCAGCCCCCTGATCTGGAGATCAGCATTTGGGCTCAACCCTCCAGTAAGGAAGTACATCTTTTTGCTTCCAAAAAAGGTACAAAAATACCACATAAAGGCTTGAAATTTGGCCTCTAATCAAAGCAGGTCTGCCTGGACATAGCTCTTGGATGAGAGATGCAAGGTACGCCATGCATTCAGCTCATGGAACACCCAACCACTACTGGAAGGTTGTGCTTTGGTAATCTTCCTACAGTGTGGAAAAGAGACCAAGCAAAGTTTGCTTCAGTTTGTGGGGCCCCACTTTTAGAATCTTTCTGAAAAACAATAGGCCTTCTACTTGGCAGATGAAGGGAACTACTTTATGCAGTATAGGTACACAGAAGCATTCCAGGGCCTCCTTGGATCAAACAGACAGAGCTTAAATGCAGAGAATGGGTTGTTCCCAGGGATGAATGTACAAGCAGCAATCTCAGAGTTCAGCAAACTCTAATAACACACTACTCCTGTTTCCTCAGCTAGACAGGATTAACAAATCTTCAAAGAGCTGAACAGATAACCTTAAACTGATGTTCCCTGAGAAGCTGATGTTCCCAGAGGAGCCTCTAACCTAAGCCACCAAGAAACCTACAAGTAATGTTTGATTGAACTGAGAAGTGCAATAAGGACCTACTAGAATATAACTACATAATATGAGAATAAAGAAAAAAGAAAGCCAAATTCTACCCTTGAGATGGATTTAGAAATCAAGCTGTAACATGTTCTAAATATTGACTCCAGCCCTAACACTTGCTTCCCTCAGTTCCTTACACTTTCCAACACCACTAGATCCTTGAAAAGATACATATGTGGCCGGGGTGGTGGCACACACCTGTAATTCCAGCACTGAGGTGGCTGAGGCAGAAAGATCACTGTGAATTTGAGGCCAATCTGGCTTACAAAGTGAAGTCAAGGCTAGTCTGAACTACATAAAGAAACCTTATCTCAAAGGGGATGGGGGAGGGGGAGGAGATCTTTTGGTGTGTGGTATGGTATGATTTCCAGTACAAACTACTGTAATTTATAAAGGCATATTAAATGTCTTAGTTACTTTTCTCTCATTGCTGAGACAAAATACTGGATGCCCAAAATGAAGGAAGGAAAAGTTTATTTAGCTTATACTTTGTGGAGATCTCAGTCCATACTCGGTTGGCTCCAAGGCAGGATGGCATGGCTAAGGGACAATGTTCATGGTGGCCACAAGCCACAGAGCAAAAGGGAAAAAAGGAAAAGCAAGCCTCTTTCACTCCTTTACATTGTATGCTGGGTATCTATTGCTGGATGGGTGCAACACTCAAATCACTAATCCCAGTGCTAGACAATGAGCCAGTCACAAACACTGGATTCAACTGCCTTCAAAAGGCCTGCCTCCATGACCTCATGAGACATTGGGGGGACATCTAGACACAAACCATAACATTCTACCCCTGGCCCCTCGAAGACTCATGTATATTCCTTTATGGGAAAGGCATTTAGTCCATCTCCAAGAGTTGCCAAAGTCTTAGCTGTTTGAGCGTTGCAGAAAAGTCCAAGTCCCAAGTCTCCTCTAAGATCTTAGACAAACTCTTTGCTATAATCCTCTGTACAAATGAAAACAAAGTTAAATACTTCCAACATACAATGGCACAAGATAAACATTACCATTCCAAAGGGTACAAAGGAAAGGGACCAAAGGAAGTCCAAAATTCAGCAGGGCAAACATTAAGTACTGGAGTTCCACATTCAGCATCTGAAGCAATCTAGTTGTGGGCTCCAAAGAGGCTTGAACGACCCCACTCCCCTGGCACTTCTGGTGGTTGTAGCTCCCACAGCTTCTGTCTTGGGCTGGCTTTGTTCCTTCCTTGCAGGTTTCCTTAGATGCTTTTCCAAATTTCTGGGTTCTCCATTGCATCTTTGGCTTCACACTCACGGCTTCACACTCACAGCTTCACACACTGCCCTCTCAGGGCACACTGCCTGGCCTCCCAGACCTTCCAAAATCTGGATTAGAAGCCTTTTCAACTTAGTAACTCTTGTGTTCTTCATGTGGCTAAAATCAGTGCCACACAGATGATGCCAAAGTCTGCAGCCAGTTGGAGCAGTAGCCAGGCTTTTATCTCTTTTGACTATGGGGTCCAGTGCCTGAATCAGTGAGCACTCTGAACCTGATTCTGAGGAACATATTCTCTATGCTGTCACCATTCTGGAACCTGGTGTGGCTGCTGCCATTCTGGAACCTCCTGTGGCCTCCAGTACCATTCTGGAACATAGTGTGGCTGCTGCCATTCTGGAACATGGCACTCTGTGGCTTTCTCCTCAAGGCAAAGTCTTTTACTTCTGCAGTTTTGAGACTGCAAATGGTAGAGCCCCGCCACCACTTCCCATGATGCCCCAAGGCATCTTTCATATTCTTCTGTTCCTTCCCAGCAATTGAAATATCAGCTCTATCTTTATAGACCACAGCTTTACTGGAGCTTTTCTTCTGGCCAAATTCGCAACATTTCAAATTACCTTGCTAGGCTCTTTGCTCTTGACTTGCAACATTAATCCAGCTAAAAGGCCCCAACAATAGCTATACCACTACCTTCACATTACACTATCTTGAAATGTCTTTTGTCAGGTTAATTAGTCCATCATGCTTAGTCTCAGACAAAGTCTCTGGACATGAGCAAAATGTAGACAAACTTTCTGACAAGCCATAGCACACACCATCTGGAGTCCAGTAGCCAATGCAATTCTAGCAGAAACCTCCCAAGCATGGTCTTTCCTGGTTTTCTGCTCTTCTGAGCTCAGAACAGAATCTCTCACTGAGAGAAGCCTACGGTGTTCCAGCTTTACTCTTTCAAGCAACATCTCCAAACCTCCAAACTCTTCCCACAAACCATCTCCAAAGGTTCTTGAACCACATGATCAGGTATAGTCACAGCAATAACCCCACTTCTCTGGTACCAAATTTTGTCTTGATTACTTTTCTCGTGTTGCTGAGACATAATACTGGATGTCCAAAATAAAGGAAGGAAAAGTTTATTTAGCTTATAGTTTGTGGAGGTTTCAGTCCATACTCAGCTGGCTCCAAGGCAGGCTGGTGTGGCTAAGGGACAACATTCATGGTGATTGCAAGCCACAAGAGCAAAGGGGCAAAAAGGAAAACCTCACCTCTTTCCCTCCCTTATATTGCACACTGGGTATCTACCCCTGGACGGGTGCAGCATTCACATTACCAACGCCAGTGTTAGACAATGAGGCAATCACAAACACTAGATTCAGCCACTTTCTAAAGGCCTGCCCCCATGATCACATGAGGCTTTGGGGAGACAACTAGACACAAACCATCACACTAAGCAAATCCTAGAGATGGTGAAAGCCTGGTAAACAAAGACTGTCATCTTTGCATCTTCAGACTTTTACTAGGCACTTGATAAATACCTGTGAAATATATTAGTAGTATATTAAATCAAACTCACCACACTGAAATGATATACTGTTCTCAAAAAGAATATGAAAAATTAAACACTTTTGTTTGTCACAGTAAATTGTGTTTTGGATCTCTCTTCAGCAATTTCCCAGTTAACATTTTCCTGGACATCTCCTTTAGGAAATATTTATTTGGCAAAGCCATTAGTTTATTTGCTATATTCATATTTTTTAAATGAGCCAGATTTTCCAAAGTCCAGCACATTCCCTGGTTTATAATTGACTGCACTTTTAGAAGTCACATTAATTAGGATTATTTGAATGAAATATATCACTTACATTAGATGTCTACAGTGTATGTTCCTTTCAAAAATACTAATTCTCTGAGTAAGAATTAACCTGAATACAATGAGAATCTACTTATAAGTTTCTAAAATTTTACTGACTTGGCTACTCTGTAATAGTTTGGTGACTTACTTACTTGAACTGTTTAATATTTATTTCAGAACTTGAATGTGGTAGTATATGTGGCTTTCTATTGCTGTGACAAAATAGCTGAAAATGCCCACTTAGATGAAGATAAATTGACTTTGGCTTATGAGTTCAAAGGTTCTGGTCCATGGTTGAATGGCTCCATTGCTTCTGTGCCTCAGATGAAGCAAAACGTATTGTGATCTAACTCCTCCAACTGTGCCCAATTTCTTATTATCCCATTCAGCTATGAACTCACTAATTGATTAATCCACTGATGAGTTAAGCACCCTCATGATCCAATCACTTCTTTAGCCCCCACCTCTCAACATCACTTTTGGGGTGATACAAACCCTCAATACATGAGTCTTTGAGAGTGACTTCATATTCAAATAAAAAACTACAAAAAATACTTATTTTCTTAATGGATAAAAAACAACTTTAGTGTATCCATCAAAATTCTATAGTCATAGCCAGTCTCAGAAAAACAGGGGAAAAAAATCAATTCAATAATATTTAAGGAGTTCCAGATATCCCTAGTTGACTCCAAGAGGGACCTCTGGTCTACTTAGAGAATAAGATAGCTCACTATTAATCTATGTATTAGACCGATGTCTCTAACCTATCTTCTGTGTACTGGATGACAACAATCTGCACAACTGTCCTGTCTTAGATTATAATTTCCTGAGGGACAAGAATTGGGCCTCTATAAAAATATGAACCATTTGGAATTAGATGAATTGATATCGGTTTGTAAATGTTCCACTTTGGATCTACTGAATGACCTGTATAAATTGATTTGATATCTAGGATATTGGATCCCAAGGAAGTATAAGAAAACTTGAAGATTAATTGATTCAGTGATTTCTAAACCTTGGCATTTCAAAATAAATATTAGTTAACAAGAAGAGCAGACATATGTTTGCCAACTTTTTGTTTTGTCTAGTAAAGCCCTTAAAGAATCTATAAACTACTTAGCACTATTACTTTAGAAAAGAAAAACACATTTTAATATACAAAAATAGCTAAAGTGGTATATCAAAATAAAGGGCAGGTGTTTAAGCTGAATAAATTCAGCTTAAAAAAATAATATTCTAATTATATCTCAGACAGGTGGGAATATATGAGCAACCAAAAGGGGTACTAAGACTGATAATTGAGATTACTGATAGTTTATATAGTGTTTATGACCAAATTCCCTTTTTTGCATATAGTGGTGTTCCACGTTGTACATGCTTCTTGAAGGTGATCATCTTGACTACAATGAGTTCTTCTGATTTTTTCTATCCCTTTCTTGAACTTTAACCTATCACAAATTTCTGGGCTCTATATGCCACCTTTCTTTCTTTCTATTAAATATTCAAAGCCTAATTATCTCTATGCCATTTCTCCTTTTGGAAGACTTATACACTACTATTTAATAGAAAAAAAATGCACTATAACTTAAGGAGGAAATCATGAAAATATAGCAGCCAGTTCACTCACTCATCACTGCCTGGGTATTTGTCTACAATGACTACTTATTGAGATCCCACGGTCCAGGCATGGTGCTCAAAGGTATACATGCATCATTTCATTAGCTTTCTTGAATAGCGCTGAGGAGTAGATATAATTCCCTATCATACCTAACATACAAATGAGAAAATGGAGACTCAAATGTTAAGTGACATTCTCATATCTATTTTCCATAGGTAATAAATGGCAGCACTGGCCCAGGGGCACCTCATTCCAAAGCCTATGTTTATTTTCTCAATTATCTCACTCTACTTCTCAATGTAGTGTAGAAAAACTCCTTGAATTCAGAGTTGGATGACCTAGGTTTAAGTCAATGTTGTCAGCTCTATGAGTTTGGATAAATCTTTTTAACTATTCTACATTACAGCAGTCTATTCTGCAAAATTAATACAATACCCAAGGTAGGTTAATAACTGAGTATACGGTATATGTATACGGTATATGAAAAAGTGCTTTATAAACTCTAATATAAAATAATGTTATTTATACACTTGTTCTTATTCCATGTCTCCCATACTTATCACAATACACCACCTTAACTGATGACTAGGTAAGAATAAAGTTACACATAAATATCTTAGTGATAAACTTGAAAAAAGTCAATTCTATCTAATATGTGCCACTAAAAGTAGTAATCAAACAAGGTCATATCATATATTTGAACTACTCAGACTATTCTACTAAACTGCATTTAAAAAAGGAGAGTTACATGTGTTCTGTTCATCTTCCTCATTTTTCCCATAGGAAAGGAATGAAAGGAGTATGTAAAGAACAGTGCTGCTATAACAGTATGTTATTTTACTTTCAAAGACAGTATCTACATCCTATATAGAAGAACAAGGAACAATAACACTTTCTCCATGCAGAAAATTGAAAAAAAATGGAATCTATAGCTCTATTATTGTTCTACCTCATCATATAAGAAAACTCTGGCTGGATGGTCTTTGACCCATTACTGCCATTAAGCAGTAAAATTTTTTAGGAATAATCCTAACCATAATAAACATAGTTGACTCAAGTAAGTTCTGTTTTGAGATCCCTTAGCATGTTTGAGGACAGGTATGAAAGTTATTTGAAGAACAGCTATATGTGGAAAACCAAGTAACAAAAAAATTAAGATTATTTATATCTTAGTCAAACCCATCGAAGAGTCTATTTTTACAGTCTAGCTCATACAGTTCTAATAAAAAAGTTATACAGTGAGAAAAAATCATGGACTTTGCAGTCAGATAGCTGATATGACCTTTGTTGAACAAGTCACTTATGCTTGATAGTCCCAATTTTTCCATATATAAAATAGGCATAAGTATATTTCCGTCCACATGTGTTTTGAGAATTAAATGAGGTAATATCTTTAATATCTAGCTTTCCCTTCTCTTGTTTGAGTTTCATTGTGGAAGTAAATGTAACTTGCATAAATAGAGCAAGAGAAAATCATACACCTGAAACAAGGTTTTGAAATATAGTAATAATATTTATTTCATTTTATGCTTATAGAACATAAGACAGGTTTTACCTTTACAATTTAGGTAAGAAAATAGATTCAAAAAGTTCAAGCTTTCTTGAAGAACTTTAAAGTTAAGTTCTTGCAACTAATAACCATACTGTGCTTTTGATATGTCTGTTACTAATGTACCTGAGAACTGTCATGTTTATGTCCCAGAAAAGCAAATGCAGATTGCCTTTCACATACCCTATAGCTTTATTAAATATATATATATGTACAAGTTACTCATCTATATCATACAATTCTTAAGTATTAATGTAAAAATAATTTCTAAGAAAATATATAAGCCATGAATATTTATCTTAATATATCCAGTATATTGATATTGATATTGAGAAATTCTAATAAAACATTTATCTAGAACATAATTGTGTTTGTGGATCCCCAGAAAGTGAATAGCTATGATTATATTTTCTATGATTCCCTAGGCTAATGGCACACTTTTGACTTTTTAAAATACTTTAATATGCTTAATTCATAACACTGAAAGTTAACAAATGTTGATAATAGAAGGTTTACCTTCTATTCAGTTTACACTTCAACAATCAAAATTGGCTGACAGAATCTATTGGTGCATATGCGTTTGAATATTTTACCTCTACCTGAATTAACACCTAGATACCTAATTTTTTAACATCTAGATTTCTAATTCTTTCAAGTAGTTCTGTCCCCAAATAAATAGGTCCAAGTCTTTCCTTAGTTCAACTCACCAAAATTTGCCAACTCCTCTAGCCCTTTTGATCACCTGGAAACATGGACATACTGATGATTTCAAGGAATTACATTTAATTTTCATCAGATACTTGAACTAAAAATTTTTCTTGATTTTATGAAGCCTGGACAATATGGTAAAATAGTATTTTCCACGTTTAATTAAAAATAATCATTCTTTTTCTTTGAGGTAGAAGTTAAAATAATGTGTCTAGGTCAGCGGTTCTTTGCCCTTGATACAAATTAAACTCACCTAAGAAGATTTTTAATAATGGATTTGGAGTTGGACTTGATCATACACTGATCATATCCTAGCATTGTATATCACTATACAACACAAACTGATTTCTAGTTTCAGAAAGCAAATTTAGATGACAAGGAACATCAAATTATTTGAATCTATTTGATTCTTAGATTTCAGATAATGAAGAGAAAGAGTTCAGATTATAAGAAATAGCTTTAAATTTGGATCTATTTTGTTCCTGAGTTTAGACAGTGAAAGTTCAGATAGTACCAGATCATCCTCAGAGGGAAAAATTATGCAAGTAAATATCACATATCATATTAACTTTAATAGATTTTCAACTGGTTATTCTTTTCCTCAAGAAATTTGTTCACTTTACAACATCTAATTGCCAAAATCCCAAATATTGGATGACAATAATTGTAAATTAAGAGAAACAAGAACCTTCTTGCACATCGTTAAGTATGTAAATGGACTGGGCCATTCTGAAACGTAATCTGAAAATATTTGTGAGATTAAGTACATATATTCCCTAAGACTCAGAAATTCTTCTAATGGACATAAACTCCAAGGCAACTTGCAAAAGGCTCATTTAAAGATTTGAATGAAAATGGCTAGTAAATTACTGAGTTTAAGAACTGGAGGCCTCTGGATGGTCATATGAGGTAAGCATATAGATAAGATGAGAAAGACAGTTGTTAGAAACAATGAATGCAATGTACATACAACAAAGTAGAGAGGATTTAAATACAATTATATATGAACAACACACAAATCCAGAATGATTTCTGGAATGAAATTAAACAAAAGAAACAACATATTTTACAAGGATACAAAAATATCTTAAGGACATACATCAAACATATTATAGTTGGTGCCTTAAATGTAATTGTTAAGAAGTGGGAAAATAAAAGGTTTTTCATGAACCAATATTAAGTAACTTTCTCCTGTACTCAAGACTATAACCACAATCAAATTTCTGTGAAATGAAAGGAAGAAATATTTACTTAATATTAACTATAAGCCAAATAATGTGTCCTCCTAAGGTCCAAAGATAAAAAAGAACATTATTTCCCTTAACCTCACAGTTTAGTTGATAAAAATGGACAGGTTACTACACATCCATTTGAAGTGATAAAACAGTTTGAAATGTGCTGTGGCATACATAAGGGATTAAGTATTAGTATCAATCTGTATGTATGGGAGTCTATTTCTTAATACATATATAATTTTGCATCATAATGAGTGAAATATTTCACAGATTTGGTATACAGTTTTGCCTACTTTCTAAATTGAGACTAGTTAAGAACAGCTCGCTGTAGAAATGTTAAGAGTGCCATCTGCTGATGGAAATGTAAATCCTCCCCCAATTTAACTCAATCTATTTTTCAAAAGCAAAAGCATAAAATACATAGTAGCTTTGCGAAATTATTGATAGAAGCAGAAATCTCAAATGTAGATGTTGAAAGTCTGAAAGTTCAGGTGATGAAAAAAAAAGCTTCATAAAAACCAAATTGGGTACAGCTCACCAGAGCCTTGACCCAGTTATCTCACAACTTGTAATGTGCTGTTCGTCATCTCTGAAGGCAAAAATAGTTACAAAATATTTATTTAATACATAATTTATATGAGGTACAATGAAATAAAAATAGCTGTATTATTAAAAAGAAAGTACACATTCAAAATTGTGCAAGCAGGCAAAAACTACTATTGCTGGAAAAAAACTCAATATGAAAATAAAGCTGATGTCACTGTAAACTGTTCTATCATCTTACAAAGTCTAGTTCTGCAGACCAACAGTAATACTTAACCAACTTTCTCCAGCACTTATTAAATATAGGAACTGTACAAAGCATTTTAATGTACTATTTCACTTACTCCTTACAATAACTCTTAACAGGTATCTTCAAATTGGCTAATGTTAAAGAAAAGGGATAAAATGAAAGACTGAAGCCATTAAGTAACTCAATAGAGCTTAGGTATTCAAATCTAGGTCTGTTGTTTCAAAGGTAAAACTCTTAGTCATTTGGGATATTCTGAATCAGTCAATATAACATGTAAGTTGGCCCTATATTTAATTAGAATCAATGAACACTTAAACAAATATGGTATGTCTCTTAACATTATTAGCTTTCTTTTCTCAAACTAAGTAACACTTGCTTTTGTATTACACCGCATGCATTTTACACAAATTTTATTTCCTTCTTTGTAACTACAATTAAGATATTAATTGCACAAATTAGTAGGATTTGCTGTGATATTTCCTTACATGCACATATTATGTATTAATCGTATCTATCTACCCTTCTAACCTTGTACCTTTCCTAGTCCCTAGTGATCCTTTTTCTATTTTCAGGTCTTTTATGTTGTTGCTGTTGTTGTTTTCACATAAGACAGACAATCTGCAATACTTGTCTTTCTGCCTGGTCTATTTCACCAATGCCTTCCAATTATTTCATTTTTCTGCAAATGACAGGATTTCATTCTTCCTCTATGGGTAAATAATATTTCATTCAGTGTATATACACTACATTTTTTTTATCCACTGATCTGTTGATGGCCAGCTGAACTAATACCATATCACAGATATTATAAATAGTGTCAAACGGGTATGCTGGCATTTATTTTATATGCTGACTTCATTTATTTTGAAAATATACCCAGGAATGGAATACCTAAAATCATATGGTAACACTAACTTCAGTTTTCTGAGAAAAATCTTATCGATTTCTGTAGGAGCTATACTAATTTACATCCTCATCAACATTATCAGTGTTCTCTTTCCTTCACATTTTCACTAGCATTTATTCTGTGGTGGATTAATTAATGGACAGTTTGGAACACCCAGTTGAACTGAATCAGTGTGGTTTGGGGTGTTGAAGGCCCACCTGAGGATTGTTGCCAATCCTGGTGGGAAGGTGGCTTACTGTTGATTCTCCTGCACAAGTTTGTCATGCTTGTCTTCATGATATAGACTCAGCAGTTATCACTGGAGGAGCTCAGACCCTCACTGTTACTGAGGATGGCTGCGGTTCTCTCTGGGGGGAGCTCTGGTCCTTACCTTGAGTGTTGCTTCCTGGCTCTGGTGCAGATCCCTCAGCCTGTCTGCACAGATCCTTCATCTCACTGGCACAGATTTTCTAGCTTCCGCCACTGATCTTTGGGTCTTCTCAAGTCTGATCCTTGATACAGACTTGCTTAGGCTCTAGGCCTCAAACTGGACTTATGGAGCACTTTGCTCTAGGCTCTAGGTTTTTGCAGGACCTTACTGAGGGATTCATGCCCTCAGATGTATTCTTTGGGTTTCTAGTATGTGGGCAGATCTCTTGTACTCTTCTGCATTTGACTTTTTGGGTGAATATTATAAAATAATCCTATAAATTATGTGTCCAGTATTAAGTCTATTCCCTGGAAAACCCTGACTGAAACATATTCTTTTTCTGTCTTTTTAATGATAGGCATTTTCACTGGGTAAGATGGTATCTCATAGTTTTGATTTGCACTTTCCTGATGGTTAATGATACTAAGCATTTTAACATATACTTACTGGTCATTTGTATTTCATTTGTTTTAAGTGTCTATTCAGATCACTTTCCCATTTTTAATTGGATTAGTGGTTTTTTGATATTAAATTTTTGGAGTGTATTCTGGACATTAATCCTCTTGGAGAATTTGCTAAGACATCATGGAAGCAATGTCATTCACAATAGTCACACACAAGAAAGAAAAATACCTAGCAATAAATTAAAGAAGTTAAAGACCTCTATAATAAAATTTTATTTCCTTTTTCCTTGTTAATTTTATTTTCTCTAGTTTTTTTTAATTTGAGGGCTACAAGTATGGCAAGGTGGTAAAGAGCTTGTCTAGCAGGCACAAGGCCCTGGGTTCATCCCCTAGTACCACCCAAAAGAATTTTACTTTTACATGCAACTCTTACTAACATATAAAGACTAAGTATATACTAATAATACATTCACTTTCATTGAGCATACTGTGGTTAAAATGAAAAACACAGAGAATGTGTCTCCAGAAAATCTTCCCCAAAATCACCTAATGTATGTGCACATTTTTGTTCAGATTCCATCCTTACTCTCACACATACTTATTTTTAAAAATCAGCAGACAAAACTGAAACTAGCAAAAAGCAGGTGGGTTTTATATTTTCAAGTATGTTAGTATTTTCAAGCATCTATGGGACCTCTGAAAAGGCTGAAGTACTCTATGCCCCATGAACTCACAAAACCAAGGCACTAAAACTTCTGCAAATAAAACTTCATGTTGACAAAAACTTAGAAAAAGGCTCTACATTTGACAGTTCATAGAGGTAAAGGAAACAGCTCAGACAAAACTAGGGAAAAAAACAAAATCAGTGTAATTCAGAAAGTAACAGGTCATACATAATATTTAATCACACACACACACACACACACACACACACACATACACAGAAATTTTAAAGTTGCAAATCTAGAAAAGATTGCCTAATCCATCATTCATTCATAAAAGTTCAGATTCTAATTTTGCATAAAAATGAGTAAGAAAAAGAATCATAACCAATCTTATGAAATAATATTTTAAGAAAAGGAGAAACTGATAATCCCCTTAAATTAATAAAATCATACCAGCAAAGATATGCCAATAAAAATTACATAGACTTTAACCTAATATTTTCAAGCACAGTAAGCAGAAGTTAAGAATGTGATAGAATATATCCTTTTAAAGCATAAATCACAATTAGAAAAACTCTGATGTGGGATTCTAGAACTCAGCAAAAAATCAGAAATTTTAAAAAATCATGTCAAAAATAAAAATCCAAAAGAACTGTGACAGTAAATAAATGCAAAAGATACAAGATTTATTATGCCAGCCATTATTGATTTCCTATTATCTTGTTAAGTCCTGTATCACTTTTATAGTTTTGTTTTGATTGGCTTTGTTCTATTTCATTATGTTTGATTTTATTGTCTTTAAAATAAAATTTTTAAAAAAACAAAAAAGATACTTTTTGTTTTTTATACTGGGGATTGAACTCACAACCACGCATCTATCAGGCAAGTGCTTGAGCCACTGAGCTAAATCCCCAGCCCTAAAGATACTTCTTTAAAAGAAAAAGAATTTTAAAAAGAGAAAAAGAAGCTGGGTGCAGTGGCACACACTAGTAATCCCAGCTATTCAGGAGACTGAGACAAGAGGAATACAAATTCAAGGCCAGCCTGGGCAATTTAGAAAGATTCTGTCTCAAGATGTGCTGGGGTCATAAGTTCTTATACCCTGGGTTCAAATAAGGAGCTTGGGAAAAATTAAAAGTTAAAAAAATTTTAGAGAAAGTGACAAATATAAAAAGCAGTTTTAAGAGATGTAAATGTAATAGAGGAGTTCCTAACTAATAATTAACTAACACAAATAATTAGACTCCCCTGAAAAAAATTAGATGATATATTAAAAGAAAAATACATCACAAAATGGCCAGTAACTCTATATATTTAAATAATATGCTGGGTAAAAAAGGCAAAGACAATATTATTCTGGCATCAGCAAAAGAAGATCAAGTTATAAGAAGAAAAAATGAAATTTATCATCAATTTTCCATAGTAACATTTTATTCTGGAGATAATAAAATAACAGAATTAAAATACTCAAGAACAGAAAAATGTAAGCCAAGGATATTATTATCTAGCCAAAGTGACTTCTGAGCATAAAGGCCACATAAAAAGTATCAGGGATAAAAAGAACTGAAAGAATGTTTCCATGAGCCCTTCCAGAGAAATCCACTAGAAAATAAATTCTAGACAATTCAAATGACTGGAGAGACATTTATGTAAGAAATGATTCAAGCATTAACTATATATCTATGTATAAAATTAAGATTGATGGTTTCAAGGGATAGAATATAATAGGTAATGGAAACACACTCTAAAAATGTAGATCTAGTACAACTATCAGTAAATGAGACAAAATGAAAAACTAGAACACGGTTGATTCATAATTGATTGATTCATTCATAATTATTGATTGGGATTCATAATTATTAACTGGGAGCAAAAAGATAGTACTTCAAAGCAGATACTAGCAGAGAAGGAATGAGAAAAAAGGTTACCTAGCCAATTTCAATACTGCTTCCATTAAAAAGCCAACAAGAAAAAAAAAATTGACTAGGATATTACATAAATATGTTGAACATTTTTTTCAATAACTGCAAGGGATAAGATGTATGCATCAATTTTAAAGTTAACATCTAACATCTATAAAGATTATTTCTATAGAAACTACTTCTTGAGCATTATAAGTAAGATATATTCACAAATGAGGACAGGTTTAAAAACATCCAGTAATATAATGTAATAACATTTCTAGCTTTATAATATCATGCTTTTGAGAAATTTTAAAGTAGAATTTAAGAAACATAATAATGAATACTTTAATATGGATTGTTTTACTGACTTCAGAACCATTTAAATATGTTTGCCTAAATATAAAAGAAAGGGTCGGGGATTTAGCTCAGCAGCACAAGCAACTGCTGTGCAAGCGTGAGGTCGTGAGTTCGATCCCTGGTACCAAAAATAAATAAATAAATAAATAAGAAAATCAGTTTTTACATAGTCCCTAAAAGTTGCAAGTAAAATGAAACAAAGCAACCTAAATGTGTATACAGGTATATAATCACACACAGAGGAACTGTTTTATTTTAAAGTAGAACATTTCAGGGCTGGGAATTTAGCTCAGTGGTAGAACGCTTGTCTAGTAAGCTGGAAGCCCCAGTTCGGTCCTTAGCAACAAAAAACAAAAAACAAAAAAAATCTTAAAAAAAAAAAAAAAGTAACTGGCACACACAAACAACCTTAAAAGGGCTAGGGGATTAGCAAGGCAGCATATGCGCCTGCCTTGCAAGCACATAGTCGTGAGTTTGATCCCCGGTATCAAAAGAAAATTAAAGGAGAACATTTCATATCTTTAATAATAACTGTTAGCTGTAATAATAATTGTAGCTGTTATTCTTAGACTGACTCATATATAATATAGATAAAGCAAGATAATTTTATATGATGCTTTTATTTTCACACATGCAGCATTCATGAGAACTGTAATTCACAGCACAGACAGAAGGATATATAAATAGAATAACACCTAATATCAAGTCAAAGTAAAAGGTGGGATTTTTGAAAAATCCTGTAGTTCCAAATTTGAATAGGAAGTTTTGCTAGGAATTCGGAAATATAGCATATATTTTGAAACTTTAAAAAAATGTATTTCCTAAGAAGAGACTGTTCAAAAGGAAAGAGAAATTGAGATAAGGGAAAGGAGAAAAGAAGAAAGGAAAAAGAAAAAAATAAATATATATATAACACAAAATAGTTAAGATAGTTATACTACTAATTGGTACTTTTTGTGTATATTGTTTGATCAATTTTTCATGCCTCTATCTTGTAATTTGAGCAACTACTGTAAATATAACAATATGCAATGTACTAACCATTGTTACTCTCCTACAATCTTGTTCTGAAATTTTGCACCATTGTTTTTATTCTTTAAAATAAAAAAAGAATTGTATTTCCTAATTCTGTCCACTGAACTCACCTAAAAACAAGGGTCCAGTAGACATTTTATGTAATATGGTTATATATATATATATATACTATCTTAAGTTTATATTTTTAAAAGAGCCCTCATCATTTACACACATAATAAAACATCAAGCCCTAGACCAATGTTGGAGAACCAATGTTGCCCTAGAACAGCACTTATCTATATGTGAAATTAAGCCCACCATAGCAATATCCAGAGTAATCAGTGAAAGTGTTAATAATCTGATTATCTGTATTGGTTTTAAAACAGGATTAAGAGATTCCCTTTAACAACTCTGATCTTCACTATAAATTCTCATGCCACTATCTATACAACTCAATTTTCCTTTTATTCCTTGAAATCTATTATAAATATTTCCTTTAAGCAAAAACTAAGTCATGAAAGATGAAACAAAACTCAGGCTGATGTGGGTTCTTATATATATATTTTTAAGTCATAAATTAGAGAAGCATCCTGAAGGATTTACAAGTAATGTTACATGTTGACTATCCCAGGAAAAAGAAATAAGAGAGAGCCAAGCATAGTGATGCACCCATATAATCCCAGCACGCTGGAAATCTAAAGGAGGAGGATCACAAGCTCAAACCCAGCCCGGGCAATTTGCCAACTAAGTGAGACCCTGTCTCAAAACTTTAAAAAAGCGCTTGGAATATAGCTCAGTGGTAAGGGTCCTGAGTCCAGGTCTTAGTACTAAAAGAAATAAAAAAGAGCAAGATGATAAATGAAAAAAAATTCTTAAAATGTCATTATTGACTATGAGTGGGTAATAAATTCATTTTGGGTCTTCTGAAAATATTCCACAAAAATATTTGTTTTTCTGTGTTTGTGTTTATGTTTGTTTTTTTACAGTATTGGAGATTGAATCTAGGGGTATCTATCACTGGGCTACATCTCTAGCCTTTTTTACTTTATTTTGAGACAGGGTCTCACTAAATTGCTTGGTTGGCCTAGAAATTGAATCTTCCACTTCACGCTACTGATCATCTGGAATTACAGGTATGCATCACTGTGCCTGGCTTAAAATGATTTTTAAATGCAAACAAAATTCCCTTCTGCCTCTTGCCTAAATATAATGACTGACAAATGACATACAAGGAAAATGAAATCTTAAAAAACTGCTCTTTGGGACCCGAAACTCTCAGACCCGTAGAGTGCCCTGGGCTGTTTGGATCGAAAGTCTGCGCAGACCTGCATCTCAGCACGACTGTTCGGGACTGGTAGGCCCACCCTTCATCCGCAGGGAACTGCCTGGAGATCGGCATCTGGGCCGGGTCTGTTTGGGCTCCTAGCCCCGCCCTTCACCCCCAGGAAATCTCCCAGAAAGCAGCATCTCGGCCTGTCTCTTTGGGACCCGACACTCTAGGACCCACAGAGTGGCCCAGGCTGTTTGGATTGGGAATATTGTGGAGACTGGCATCTTGGCCAGGTCTGTTTGGGACCGGGAACTTTTCAGAAACCAACATTCTGGCCTGAATCTTTGGGACCTGTAGGCCCTTCACTCGCAGGGAACCTCCTAGAGACCTGCCTGGGACAAAGCACGGTGGCCTGGGCTGCCTGAGATTCCACAGGCTCTGGGATGGCCACACCCAGCATTCGCCTTACAACTTAGAGAGCCAGGAGCCCACAGAGGGGAGTTAGGACCCTGTGAGGAAGCCAAGAGCCTGTTGGGGAGCCACTGCCCCTCCAGGAACTGAGGGTGTAACAGGTAATTTGCAACATAAGCAGAGAAAGCTTTGGAACACCGCTCAAAGTAATGAAATATAGAAAAATGACAAAAGGAAAGACCAAAAGGCAGGCTCAAAGCCCTAGCCCTCCCCAAGAAAGCTTAGAAGCTGTGTACATAGAAGAAAAAAGAAGCCATACACCTGAAATGTCTGAAATGATATCAAATGAAATAAATATGCAAATAGGGAAAGCTATGGAGAAATTCAAACCAGAAATACTTGCCCAGGTA
>PVJX010018115.1:0-37130 GCA_004027295.1 Dolichotis patagonum
GTGTGATTTCTCTTTCTTGTCTGTACTACTGCTTTTGTGATACCATCTACTGAGATGCTTCACAGACTAACATCATACCCTTGGCCCTCCAGAACTGTGACATAAATAAAACTCTTTTCCTTCTAAAAGTTTCAGCCTTACATGGGTTAGTAAAGCCAGTAGCGAGTCTATTATTATTATTATTACTATTATGTGTGTGTGTATGGTAAGCCAGCACTGTACCACTAAGCTACATCCTCAGGTGTTCTATACACTTAATTTTTTGAGACAAGATCTCACTAAATTGCCCAGGCTGGCCTCAGACTTGTAGTCCTCCTGCCTCATCCTCCTGAGTAGTTGGGATACTGCAGGTGTGTGTCACTGTGCCAAGCTGGAAATCTTCAAAGTCATCCGTTGAAGAAGGGCTGCCTAGGTCATAGGTAGCCTTTATATATAGGTACTAAAGGGAGAAAATAGAAGCAACTCCTCTCATAATTACATCTAATATTCTGTTTCAATATTTTGTTCCATTCTTGCAATTTTCAGCTTTGAAAATTTGTAGATCCTGGTGCCTAATACCAGGGAACTCAACAATTACTTATGAAACCGGATGTTGAGATTATCTCCAGGAAGTTATGAACATCCTGAGTCACCATTAAATGGGCAGCAAAGAAGGAACTTGCTCTTTCCTAGCTGGGTTATAAAGTTATGTGCTTCAGGTATTTTGCATACTACTCCTCAGATTAGATTTGCATTATGCTTACTTATGACTCATTTGGGGATATGAGTATCTGACAATGCTAAAGAAGTAATGTGCTTCACAAGGCAGTTCTGAAAGTACATGCCTGTAATTCTACCACTCTATAGGCTGAGGCAGAAGGGTTGTCTTGTATTGGAGGGCAGCCTAGGCCACAGAGTGAGTTCAAATCCAACTTACACTACAGAGCAAGACCACAGCCATGAATTGACCTTCCCTCCAAATTGAAGAATCTCATAATTTAAAGAATCATATTCATTTCTTATAGACATTTGTCTCACTTTTGAGCTATGTTAATTATTTCAAAAATTCAGTAAGAATTCCATTTGGAATAAATACTGTAGGCTGCCTTAGAGCATATCAATATAAAATTACATTAATTTTATATAGTATGTACAGATGTGTAGAGAAATACATACAAGGATAGAAGGATATACTTTTGTTATATATATGAGGC
This sequence comes from Dolichotis patagonum, assembly GCA_004027295.1. Taxonomy (NCBI): domain Eukaryota; kingdom Metazoa; phylum Chordata; class Mammalia; order Rodentia; family Caviidae; genus Dolichotis; species Dolichotis patagonum. The sequence goes on from PVJX010018115.1 coordinate 1,194, forward strand.
ACACACACAGTAGCTGGAGTCAAACATTCATACTGCGACAGCAGTTCTAACCCGTAAACAATCAGCATCAGTGAGGACCAAATAATAGTAAAAATAAAGTTAAATGTCCAGTCCACTCAGCATGTCAAGATCTACTGTGGACAGTGCCCTCCTGAAACGTGGCCCCCTCCACTACTCCAAGAACAATAGCTCAAGTTTGGCAAGAATAATAAGCCTAGCATGCAGGATTAATTCCTTAGCCATCTCTCAGAAACAAAATGAAACTCATTCAAAATTTCACTCAGATATTGGGACTGATGAACCTTCCACAGACCAAGAAAATATAGACACACTTATTGTCCACATAATGAGTCTTTCAGTGGTAGAAGCAGGGTAGTTCCCAGAAGCTTTGGGAATGGCTTGAAAGCACAGGAAATGGAGAGGAGCATGGATGTTTGTTTTGGTTACCAAGTGAGTCCGGGGTGGGGTTCCCACAAAAGCTTTGAAGTCACTAATGACAAGGAAATGACACAGCATTCTTATCCTCTTGTCCAGAAATATGGCAGCAAAAGAAAAAGGAAAAGTGAAACTGAAAATTAGCTGTTAGGGAAGAATTAATAAATGACAACAGTACAACTGACCTCTGAGGTTTGATTATGACTAAAGTGTGTCATTTTTAATTTAATTGAATGCAAATTTGTTCTAATAAGACATTATGGCACTCCGTGAAGCCTGTAGCTTGAAGCAGGTAAGACAATTGAAATTGCCAACAAACGTGTCATCCACCAACCCAACACCATGGCTTCTAAGAAGTAAATACGTCAGTTGTTCAACATTAGTGATGGCTCAGATGTCCAAGGGCTTGTAGAGTATCTTGTTGACGGCTTGCTTTTGGGCTTAACAGAACTATATTCACATGTAATTTTGATTTATATTTGTGTATCTATAAGATGAGCAATACTCAGATTTTTACCTTGGAGAGGCAGCCTTGTGCAGAAAGTCATTGCCATTTACTGTACCAAATAATTGGATCATTGGCAGTGGTTCAAGAGTCTAAATTTATGCTGATGGGGCCAGTTACTGAAGTTGCTCAAGGATAATAAGACTGTGTAAACTTTGCCCAGTTTTGTTGACCCTTCTGTCCTATCCTTTATCATGGACATACTTGGTTAAAAAATGAAAAGTAACAGCTTCATATGTGAGGATAGTAACGTTATGTACAAAGTCTATAAATTTCCTTTGTTGTTCATTCAGTTGATCCCACAGAGCTCCAAAAGTTAAAGGGTATGGGAAGAGATGGGTAACTTTCATATCATTGCGTCTGGCAAAAGATAGAGGACATGACAGATCACAGTATTCTATAAGCTTAATATGCCTGGTGATCAGGTCTGGTTCCATCTTGAAGCAGGAGACTTTGCCTGTCATGCTAAACTTTTAATTGCTGCTTTCATGACCCAACACATAACAAGTAGCTGGATATGGAGGCTCATGGGCTGAGTACCTGTGAGAGTTTCCAAACAAGCCCAGTATGATCCAACAATTGTCACTCTAATGTATCACAGGGTTCAGGAGATTTTCTATCACATAAATCCACGGGCAACTTATAATCATGAGGCTTGTCCAGTGACTTCAGAAGGTACGAAAGGCAGTCACCAGGACCAGCAAAGCAAAGGCGTTTCTGGTGAAGCTACTGACAAAATGCAATTTGGACAAAGTTGGTGAAGGAAAAACCATTGAACATGGACCAACTTACATGTAATGATATAATTTAAATAAAATTTGTAAGTGGGTAATATGCTGTCCTTAGAATCCCAAAACTTGCTCTTATGTCATAGATGCTAAGAATGTCAACAGTCAGTTCTTGACAGCATCAGAGATTCAGCAACTCTTGACATACCAAATGGTTTTACGAATGCAACCAGGGTAGCATGACTGTGAACCATGCTTTGGGCAATGGTTAATGTCATCTGTGTGAGCTGTGCTGTATACTGGTATCTCTTGCAAGAGTGTGTTGAATGGCTTTTTTCAGAGAAAGATGGCATCAGTTCAATATCATACCTATGCTTCCAGAGAAAGCTGGATGAACTTAAACCTTTACTTGCAAAAATCTGTACTTGCATAGTGTGCAATGGCAAGTTTATTCAGCCGTCCTATTAGTAGTTAGCTAAAGGTGTGCTGCAACTAAGTCTCTAAAGTGTGGTAGTCATCCAATCTTTATTTAAAACTGATCTTCCTTTCTCTAAATTCACGAGCCAAATTATATATTTTTCCCTTAAATTGTGTGTCAGGTATTATGTTCCAGCAGTGGGAAAGCTAACTAATACACTGCCCTTCTTTGTAGTTTCCCTAATATGCTTGGACAAGAGAATTTGCTTTTTGATCCTTTTTGAGGAGAGATAGATCTTGGTTCGTCTCTAATGATCATTCTCCTTAAAGCAGCTGAGGTCCAGATAGAAGAGGAAAGATGATTCAGAAATTACCTTAGAAACAAACTTCTCAATGCTGTCAAGCAAGCCTTCAAGTTTACTTTTTGTTTGGAGAGACATGACTGATAGTCACAATTCAATCACATAGACCCTTTGCTTGGAATTTGTTTAATGTCTTATATTTTAATGCAAGGTACTCATGGTTGACATCAGTTTTAGAAACTATTAGCTAAAATCTTTCTCAACCAGAGCTGTAGGGATTGATTCTCTCATTATTAAGATATTTCTTCCTTCTCTACAGAGGAGAGTAGGAGCCAAGGTTCCATTTAGGCAGTTTGGTTCAGTACTTGTTGTTCAGCCTTATCATGAACTGGAAAAATAGAAGTCTATATGGTCTTCCCCTTTCCCACCAATCAGATAAAAACATTTTACATTACATCTTAGGAATCTACTCTGAAACCTGAGTCTTACTTTTAGAGCCTTGCACTTTCTCTTGCAGAAAATCATATCTCTGTCAGAATCCCATGCTCACTCTAGGGATGGGTCTGAAATTTAATTCTGCCTTGGGCATTTTAGTTACATTCTCATCACTGAGTCACAACACCAGACACACACAATTTAAAGGAGGAAAAGGTTTAATTAGGCCTCCAGATTATAAGGGTTTCAGATCCTAGTTAGCAGGTTCCAAGGCCGGATGGAAATGGCAAGGGACACTGCAGAAGAGAATTACTCATGGCAGGAGAGCAGGAAGCAGAAAGAGAAGTCAAGGGAGACCCTCTCCGACCAGGCTTTACTTCCAGTGGTGCATTTATCTGTAAACCCCACCGGTGGACTAATCCATCCGATGGATATCACATCCCCAGCCCTCAAGAGCCCCACCTATGAGTACATGAGGTTTAGGTGTAACATCTAGATATAGACCCTAACAGTTGTGTTAGGTAGTTTTCTATTACTGTAAAAAATACCTGATAAAGTCAACTTCAAGTATTTGTGACATTAATAAAAAGGTAACATGGTAATAAAATTAAATTTCAGATCCATCTTTACAGTGAGAAATGACTGAAAACAAGGAGACTTGGGAAAGGGAGGACAGGGGAGCTAGAAGGGGAAGAGGAAGTAGAATAAGATGCAATATTTACAGGTGCCAATCTTCCAAAATGAATGCTATTATTATGAACCACAAACATACACTAAAAACAAGCAAACAAATCAAAAGTTAAATTTCACACACACACAAGAATTACTTTGGATAATAGATTCAGAAAATTCTGTCCATAATCAATTAACCCTATTGCTTTGGGCCTTTGGTGCGGAATGTGCTGTGGAATCAGCTGCTAACTTCCTGGTGGCTGGAAGAGAAAAACAGAAAGAAAGTGGCCAGAACAGCAGAGTCTGCTGTGAAGGTGTGCCTTTAGCGACCCCCTTCAGCCACTGAGTTCCACCTCTTAAAAGATCCACCACTTCCCAATAGCATCAAGCTGAGGACCAAGCCTTTAACACATGGGCCTCTAGGGCATTTCAGATCTAAACTATGACAGTGGTATCCTTGAGCTAAAATGCTGCTCTATATCTATTTCTTAGCTGCTATTAGAAGACAAGAGATGTTGAGTCTGAAAAAAGGACTCAGGAGAGCAAGTAGCACAAGCACCAGGGCCTGCTTGTCTACTACAGTTCCTCACATGCACTGAGGGTCACTGCAGAGGCCCAGAAGATGTAAGTCACAATGTAAGTCACATTACAGGGCAGTGAAACTGGATTAGGGAGTCTATTTCCTTTATAATAAACTGTGAATAAATCTGTTCTTTATTTTATAAGGAAATGCACTTTATCTTCAAAGTTGTTCTAAAAAAATCCTGAAAAATGGCTTAATACTGAACATTTTTGGCACATTAAACAATAATGAGGGACTAGTCAACCCATAGAAGGTTGCCTCCAAACATTATGGAAAACACAACATTGGTCTAAGGCAAAATCTGTAGTTTCAAAGGACTACAGATTCACCAATAGCATCATCATCAAACTCTATTCATTTTCATTTTTCACAATATACAATGAATATACTATTGTAAAACTTGACTTTTCATTGGAGAATAAATATCTTCTTTGTTCATTAGGTCTCACCTCCTAGAATATTCGAGAATAGATAATTTCTTGTTTATTGAACATACTTGGCACTCTTATGTTTTACTTTAGAAAATTTATACTGAGGAAGAGCATACCATATTTGCTGTCATAGAGAAGAGAAAATACATTCACTATTAAAATTCAGACAGAACCCCTAGCAACAGTGCCTATCACTAGGTTGTCGGGCCCCTGCTTTGAATAGCTGTTTATTAAAACAACCTTGCCCTATAAACTGTGGGTTCAGGCACCTGACATTTGAGTTTTTTCCCATCCTAAACCTGCCTTCTCACAAAGAAAGAAAGAAAGAAAGAAAGAAAGAAAGAAAGAAAGAAAGAAAGAAAGAAAGAAAGAAAGAAAAGAAAGAAAGAGAAAGAAAGAAAGAAAGAAAGAAAGAAAGAAAGAAAGAAAGAAAGAAAGAAAGAAAGAAAGAAAGATATTATATGCAGGATTGAAATGTAAAAAATGTCCTAAGCCTCAATTCCCTTATTTGGAAAAAACTATCTACTTTAGGAATGTAGAGATTAAACTTGTATTTGAATAAGATTTGAGGAACTATCAAATAGAAAGTCATTTAAAAACCAGCAGCCAAAAACTATTGTTCTCTATTGTTAGAAATTCTTTATCCAACAATGTAGCTCTAATTCAAATGGAGTATGGTAAATCAGAATGTTTCTCAGATATGGGTATCTGAGGAAGGTGTTTTAGATATTTTACCGGGAAGGGTAAATTGTTTCTGTATTTATTCCAAAAAATACATGAATTATATTAAATAAAGAAAGAAATCTTTTACACTATAAGTTTGTATACTATAATAATATTTATAATACATAAACTATATTATATATACACTACATAATTTTAATGCATAAATACTTAGATGTTATACATAAATAGATAATGCAAAATGTACAATGTGTAAATACATGAATTATTTAACGTGGTATTTATAATTTAAAGTACTATATAGCTATAAAATCATATTACATATTACTGTATCATATGTTATTATTGTATTATATAATACATAGTGTATATTATTGTAATACATAATATTGTATACTGCATTGTATTATTATAAAATATATTATTATACCATAAAGATGTTGTAAAAATTCTGTATATGTAGATTATTATTCACAAAACATACAAACTATTAAAATATATCAGCTACTTTATGCACATTATAATGTATAAAACTAATCTTCAAGTGGTTATAGTACTCCTCTATATCTGGAAACTTGATTAATTTTATATTTGCTTTCATCCAAGATAAAAAAGGAGATTTTCAAATCCCTGTAATTCTCTTAATTACATCATCACTGAATATAATTAAGTTTAATCACTGAGTTATTTTGATCTTAAAATAAATATATAATAAATAAATATAAAAAACTAAGGATGTTCAATGTTACATATTTACTCATAAAAGGAGACCCAGATTTTCATTTAACATTTATTGAATTTTACTCTAAAAACTTTAAAATCTAGGGTTTTGATTTCTGAGAGAAAAATTTTAATTTTTTAATTCTCTGAGTGTAAAGAGATGATTTCCTCATTATTTCCTCAATATTTCACTATTGATAGACATACAGTAAGAGGGAAAAACAGCAATTTATCAGCAGGAAGAAAATAGAAAAAGACAAGAAGTAAATCAGAAAATGAATCAAATGATCTGGAAAGGAAAGCTGGTGCTATCTTTATAAATTGGTGTCATTTTTTCATTCAAAAATTATCATGAAAAAATGGAGAGAGAGAAAGCATTTGCCAAATTTATGAATGCTACAGCAAAGATCAAGTAAGTGATAAAGCTCTCACCCCGGTCTCACATTTACCTGACTCGTGTAAGATCTATCAAGGAAAAAACAATCACAATGGAATAGCTTTGATTCAAGGAAATTAAAATGGACTTGGGAGGCCACTGTTTCTCACATTTGAGGCACAAGACAGCTGAGTCTTTGAACTAACTATAGACAAATGTAACCTCTGAGGCAAATTGGCCTTTTAAAGGTGATTTACCTTTGTTTTCATTTGTACATGGACCCATTCCCCCAATCTACGCAGTGACTGAGACTGCACCCAGTCCCTTTCTTACAAAAAAGTTTAATTTTTGCCAGCACCAATCATAGTTATTAACAAATAATGTGATTACCAACTCCCGTGTAGCTCAAAGCTAAAAGCACAGTTTCCATTTTGTAAAATTTCAGAGCATATTTTCAAGACATCATGAATCTTTCCTCTTCCATATTCTAATACTAAGCAGTCTCAAATACATATAATTTTCTTTGTCAGCTAGGCTGACCTTATTCTAGGTTAGGGATAAAGAGTCAAAGAGCCCAATATCTTCATAGTAAAAATACATGCTGAATCAAATATATGTAAAGGAGGAAAAATATTTTTCCTTCCACTGTCAAATCTCTGCTGGAACTCCTGTAAGAAAGGCAAATTAACAAGAGATGAACAAGTAAAAGTTGATTAATATGAATATCTCATATGTACGTGAGAGAAGTCTTGGAGATTGATATTTTTATCAGAGGTTATATAGCATCTTCAACAGAAACAAAGAAAGAAGATGAGAGAGGTAAGTACGGAAAGGTATCCAGGAAAAGTATAGTAAGCAGTAGTAAAATCTGTTATGCAAAATTTAAGTAGGCGCCTTCTCCAGTTGTAAGATCCCAGTGATAGAATCATCCCCCTCTTCCTTATACATTTCTGCACTTAGAAATTTCCTTTATAGGCATTAGTTTCCCTCATAAAAACCAAATTTTTATTATAATTTCAGATGTTTTCTTATGGCTTAACCAGTTCAAAATAATTCTTACACACAAAAAAAGTCATATTTGGGGAAGGCATATTTTAATATCCTATATATACATTATATAAATGCTACAATTAAGAAGCTACAAAGCGTGCCAAACATTTGAAAAATATTTCTATTCAGAATGCTTAGAATTATAATGAAGGACTGAGGATTTAGCTCAGTGGCATAAGCGCCTGCCTGGCAAGTGTGAGGTCATGAGTTCAATCCCCAGTACCACGAAAAAAAAGAATTATAATGGAAAGTTAGACCACTCGCGTGAAAATTGTTAGCTATCCAAAAACAAAATAATAAACTAGTAATATTTACAATTCATATTTACCTGTTTTAGAGTAACACTGTTCTAATTTTTCTTTTCACAGAGTCTCACTATGCAGTTCAGGCTGGTTTTGAGCTCACTGTGTATTCTAGTCTGGTCTCCAACTTCCAATGATCCTCCTGCTTCAGCCTCCTGAGTGCTGGGATTACAAGTGTGAGCCACCACACCCAGCCATTCTAAGTTTCAAGTGAGAATGTCACTCTGCCATAAAAGCATAAATTTGAGTCAATTTTGTTGAAAAATGGATGCACCTTGAGACTATCATGTTTAGTGGAATACATCAGGTACACAGCATAAATGTCTTTGATATGAGAAAACCAAAATTTAAATAAAAAGCTAGATAAAAGATAATAGAATGTATGGAGCTAGATCTTTCTCAAATGGCAATAGGATCAGAGATGGAGAGAAAGGGGGAGGGAAGGGAGGAGAAGACGATGAAAGAGAATTATGATGTGTTATGAAAATTTACCAAAGCCTCACAAGGCATGTAATTGCTATGTACTGCAAACATGTACTGATAAAAATAAAAATAAATGAAAAACACAAAAAGATGAATAGCTACATGATAAGATAATATATAAAAATGTAATAAATTACAGCAAGGATAAATTTTAACACATAGGTTAAAATGAAAAATAAATTATAAAGTATATGAGGTATGATAAAATGTATGGAGTTTTTAAAAAGAAAAAATACAATATTATTCATAGTTTGTGAATATCTAACATATAAAATTCAAATATAGGCCAGGAATTTAGCTCAGTGGCATTAGCAACTGCTTGGCAAGCATGAGGTCGTGAGTCTGGTCCCTGGTACAAAAAAATTAATTAATTAATTAATTTAAATTCAAATGTAAACCTGTGGGTAGCAGTAATACCAACCTGAGGGCAATGACTGTATCTGGGGGAAAGGAAGGGTCAATGAAGGGAACAATGGAGAATTCCATTTTAATCTGTGACAGTTTTTAAAAGCAAATCTTATAATGACATGAAAAAATATATATTAAATCAAGAGAGCGAAATTAAATCGGCACACCTCATTTTATTATTCTCAGTATATATGAAATCCTGTGTTTCAAGTCACGGGAAAAGAACAAGAATCAGGGAAGCAGATTTTTTAGCCATAAGCACCACCTGACAATCGGTGATCTCAATGGGACAAAATGAGGCAGCTGTTCAGAAGCAGAATCTGTTACACAGCACAAATTATCTGGGGCTTTTACTCGAATTTTGCCTCATTAGCAATCATCTCTAGCACCAATTATAAAAATTACATCTGCACACAAAATTATGTGGTTCTGCAATTAAAACAAAGCTTGGATGCCGGTGGTAGGGTTATTCTTTAGAAAGCAAAACTTTTGTGTGTTCTAAGCTGATGAAAAGAGGGGGGCTGTTGAATTCAGTGGAGCAGTGTCACACCCTTAGATACCTCGAAAGCCACTGGTATGCTTTTCTGTCATTCCTCACTTCCTTTAAATAATTCCCATGATTTATTTAAATGATAAAAAATGTTATTCCTTATGACAATTTGGCTTTGGCTATGCAATGAGATATTTTCAGTATATTATGGATATAGGGACAGTAAGAAGGTGAACTGCTCACAGTTTCTTGGGCTTGTGTATAGTCCCAGCAGCTCTCATCTTCATGCCTTCCAAGGTAAACAATGTGATGTGTCACAGGCGCTGGAAATGGATCTGTTCAGTGACAAACACTGCCTGCATCAGGGACAGCAGTTGTGTATATATTTGATGGCAGATGATTATATGTTCTTTCACGAAAAGAGAGACAGAAAGAAATCTTGAGATTAATTCCCATGTCAGCATTTTCAGAGAAGATATCCATCTCATCACATCTGCTTCTGGTCTAATTTAAGACAATCTTGGAAATAATTTTTTTCCTGTGGGGTGAGAAGTGTTTTTAAATATAGATATGCAGTCTCAGAATATTTAGAATAAAAAGCAGATTGCTACAGTACTGTGAACATACATACATACATTGATACTTTTGCATTTATAAACATTTTTCCATGGTTAAGTTGCTTCTTCACTTAGTTGTTGGATATCATACATAAAACTTTCTCATAACAGAGGAGATGATGCTGTATTTTATTCTAACAGTTTGTGATCGGTCGTTTAAAACATATGGTGATAATGTGTTAATGGTAAAAGCAGGGGTATTTGAGAGCAAGAGAGAGGCATCCTAGCACTGAACTATCATTTTATTGAGCAATTATTTTTCACAGTCAGTGCTGCATGAGCCCACATGGCCTTCTGGCTTGTGATAGACTGCTGAATGATGACAGATTGTGTCTCTTGAAAGAAACGTGAAAACTCAGTGGGAAAGGATATAATTATAGCCCTAGTCCTAATTTAGGGTTATAATTTTAATCATCTAAGATAATTGGATGTAAGCTGGAAAAAACTAACTAGAGGTAAAGAGTTCCTTACGAAAGAATCATTGCTTCACAGGTGAAACGCTGCTATCAGTTGAGGTACCCCTCGCTTTGGGAATTAAGTGAAATTGAGTAGAGCATCATCCTAGCGGTGAGGATCCTATCGCACTGTCTCCTTCCTGGAACTTTGGAGAATGGGGGTCAGCTTGAATAGTCTACAGTGTTTCATAGGGATCCAGTTCCATGCTCTTAGATTTCCATAGGTGTGTTCTCTAAGAGAATCTTCTAGGCCTCCTCTTCCTTTCATTCACTTTTCCCAGTAAAGAAATTGATAGGAAGGCACATGGAAGAACAGGGAAGGCTCGCTCCCTTTGCCTTTTCCTGCATGCTGTAAACTTCCTAGGGACGGCTTTGCCCACTGAGGAAGGAGGCTGGCCTGCAATTCTGGATTGGTAAATTCAACCCAAGGGAAGCCTAGTAGGAAGGATGATGGCAGGGGTAGGTCAAATGACCTTCCTTTCCATGGAGATTCATCAGCCACAGGGCAAGTAATTACTTTTCTTCTCTCTGACTTCAGTACCTATTTTCATTGGATCAGAACTGGAAAGGAAACTATAAGTTTTATTTCTTCTTATTAATCCACAGAACAGGTAGATTTTGGAAACACAAGATTATCCTTTGGAGACCCTAAGGACCGGTTGAGGGGCTGCATTTTCAGGTGAGACCAAAGTCGGCTCTTTTGGTGAATTACAGAAAATGGGTTTTTGATGTCTCTGGCTGTGTAACTTGCCCAGTCACTGGACCAGACACCAAAGCAGCTGCATGAGAAGATGTCAGTTTAGCGTCCATTCCCAAGAGCAGACTAGACAGAGCAGCTGCAGCTTGGACAAGGTTTAGATTGTATAGAAACCCTACTGTTCCACACATTCAGTGACTGAGTGCCTTTTTCTGTACCTTGGTAAGGCTGAATCCTGTTTCAGAATTTTTGCAGTTGCTGTGCCCTGTATCCAAATCATATGTCCAAAAATATTTATAGGCCCAGCTTCCTTGCTTCATTAAAGACTCTCTTCAAAGATCATGTAACAGAAGAGTTTCATTTGTTTGTGTCTTTGCTTTCTCTTTCCAACTGTCTTGTGCTAAACTAAGCCTAAGTTTCTTTTTCCTTTCTCCTTTTATTGATCTATTTATTGGCATAAGATATATCAAACTCTGATATTTTTACATATATTTCTTTAAACAACATATATTTGTTTTGCCTATTTCTTTCATTACACTGCCTATTTCTTTCACTACAATAAAATACCCAAGAAACAGGACCTGTTTCCTCAAATATTACTGTGCAAAATTAGCACAGTATGTGCTTAATAAGTAAATCCATTCTAAGGATATTATTTTTTAACTATTATTTTTCTTTGCTTTCTTTTCTTCTAACAATAAGCATGTTGTTTAAAATAATTTCAATTGCCCTCTAAATAAACTGATTCCTGCACACTCAAAGTTATTTTTTGGCCTTGGATTAATAATATTTTCCTGGTATTCTCACTGCAAGAAAACGGGATATTTGTTGCATGAGTGAGTCTTCTATTCCTTATTTGTTCATTCAGGAATTGAATTTCATTTCTCTGAGTGAAGCCACAACAGTATCTCCAAAATTTAAAACCATGGTAATAGATTATACTATTAGTAAATCAGAATAAACTTTGCCAGAGCCTAAACTGAGGGCTGGAGAGTGGATATCTATCTACAGGCTCCCTCAACCAGACTCATTACCATTACTAAGGGAGCCCGGATTCCCTCTCCTTGCCTTCATGGAATTCCAAAACAAACTGAAAATCCTTTCTGGGAAAGCTAACATGCCACTTTCTGATTCCTGTCACTTAGCAGAGTCAATAGTTGCTGTTAAGAACATTTAATATTCTAGAGCTATTCAGCATTCAACCCTAAGAGCTGCCTTTGGGTCTATAGACTTCTTGTTGTGGCTTGTGTTTACATTTCCCCCCAAAACTTGATGCAGTCATAGGCAAGGCAATTCAGAGGTGAATGGATCTACAGTGTGTGACTGATCCATCATGCAATGCTAGGGTTAAGGGTATTAGAAGTAAGGAGGAGTGATTGCTAAATCAGGCCACTGATTGGTTTGTTACCACCCTAATCCCAGTAGCCTGGGTACAGCACCATATAAGGGACAAAATTAGGCCTGTCTTGTCCCTGGCTTGCTTTTCTACCTTCTGGTCACCAGGAACTGCTCACCGTGAACTCTGCAATTCCTTTCTGACATGTCACCCTGCCTTAGAGCCAGCCGGAGTGAAATCTCTACAAATTGTGAGATGAATAAACTTTGATTCCTTTAACTTTGGGTGTTTTGTCTCAACAATGAGAAAAGTAACTAAGTGAGAAAAGTGTCCTGGTGGGAAGACACAAATCTGCTACATCCCCCGAAGTCCACATAATCTGTGCGCAGAAACACTGACTGGAGCGTTTCAGATGAGACTTTATTGTAAACTAACCTTGCATTGAACACATAGATGTCTGTGTAGTTCAAGATTAATCACAACTGTCTATATACTAAGGTCAAAGAAGATCATACCAGATTAAAAGCAAAATCAGCTGTATAAGCTCAACATAAGCTGTTACGAACTTCCAGAGGAACAAAGCAGTCAAGATTATCTCAATAAAAACCATGAAAGTCAAAGTCTTACAATTATTCTGCCTGCAGCAGAGGCCTCACACTCCATAGGTGCCTTGGACCTTAACTTAAAAGGTTCCTCTACTCCTCAAGGTTGCTGGCCAGGCATAGGAGTTGTAAGGGACAATAACTAACTCTCCACTTTCTTCCTTGTAACTTCTGACTCCACTTAAAAATAGACTGCTATGCAAGAGAAATGGAGATTTCTTATCAACTTTAATGTGAGTATGATTAAATATAGAAAATGAAGATTGAAATTAAAGCCACAATCAACCTTCCAGTACTTTTCAAACTAAATCTACATTTTTAAAAATGTTTACTCTGTGTATTAGCCATAGATTCAGAAGAAAATTAAGATTGTGCTCGCTTCGGCAGCACATATACTAAAATTGGAAGAAAATTAAGATTATTTAAATAAGTTCAAATAAAAGAACTGTTTAGAAATAAGTGGACAGGGTACACAAATGCCTACGACCATGCCGTGATTATAGCAGAGCTATTCCCGTCCCAAGGAACAAAGCAGTTGTGAATTCTGAAGGACAAAGTCAGGTCCAGAAGAACAACTTGAGGGGAGAAGGGCAGCCCTTGGGAGAAATCCAGAGCAATAAACACTTGGAACTCAGCATTGTGTTTCTACTCCGTCATCTGCCAAGACCACTCACTGGTCATATCCACTCAGCAGTCGGAAAATAATCACTTGATACATTCCAGCCAAGTCCGATCCGGGTTTGGACACCAGAGTAAAAAGAGGCAGAGGGCAGGTGAAAAGATGATATATGACCCACTTTGGAAATGTGAGTGAGGAGCAGCAGCCTCATGTGCACAGGTTTCTCTGAAGACAGAGAACAAGTGTAGAACCACTTGTACCCAATTCCTTCCTCAGTTTCTCCCGTCTTCTCTGGGAAACGTGTAGGGAAAGTCCACACATGTCCCTGTGTAGTCACTCACCTGAATAAAAAGCAATAGTAGTGGAAATTTCCTTCCCACTGTAATATGTGGGACGCAGAGAGCAGGTGTTTTGCTTCATACATGCTAGAGGTCTTAGAGGAAAATACAAAGTAGGATGGTTGAAATAAAAGGCCCCCCATGTCTTCTCCTGAGTAGGTCATGTACACACCTGCAAGACAGGTCTGTGACTGTCATGTCCCGTGGGCTAAAATATCCCATCAGGATAAGTATGAGGGAGATTCTATGTCATGGCAGTATGTCTTCATGAGACTTCCTTGCAGCCTGTCAGCCTGGATGAATTATCCATTCAACTGCTATTTACTTCTGTGATTGGAAGATAGGGGACTGAGACTTCCACAGAATCATTGTTCATAGTTATGTGAAAGCCCTTACAGAAGGCTTATGAAGGAAGAGGCAATTAAAGCTCACAAGTGTAATTTAAATTTGAATATTATGTTTAATAAATACATTAAAATAAATTATTCAGGTATTACCAACCATATATGTATATAATTACATCAATATTATATTACTGATATAATATCTGATGTTGTTCTCTACCTGAACAACATCCCTTACTATTAAGTTCTGTCTTGCTTTTGTGTTTTTTTTTCTTATGCCAAATTCTTTGTATTTTGCTACATGTAACATCTCAGCAATTGCTTTATTCTGTCTTTTCCTTCAACATCTGTGTTTTTAATTATCAAAATATTTTTCCCTAAAGTATGTTTACAAAAGAAAATTTGGGAGCCAGTTATTACTATGTTTTAAAAGTAAAACAAAAAAAGATAATATTAGCTACAAAACTTTTGAAGTCCTCCTCGGTGCTCACAGCATCTCTATGAGCTCACTGTTGTTTTGCAGTTTATCTAAGATCATGAAGTTTATAAGCAATAAATCTGAAACTTAAAAACCAGTTATTACTAGAATTTATAGCTTAAAGTGCTGTTAGGATGATTGCATATGCCAGGAAGAAACTGGCATTATTTAACTGTTTTATGAATGATACCAAAAACAGTAGTTTATGGAGTCTCTTAAATTTGAAAGATTGAAAAATAATCTCACACCCCCTAATGGCAGACTTAATACTTGAAGATAACACACTTTGAAAATTAAAGTTTTAAGTGGGAAATAGTTTGAAATTAAATGCTTACTTCTCTAGGCACAGGATTTCTAAACCTCAGCAATTATTTAATGAGCATTTGCAAAAATTACTGTATACAATGATGATTTCCAAAGAGGTACAGACTTGAAATTTTTAACATTAATAGTGTAAAAATGCAAGATTACAATTTTGCTTTTCATTTTGGCTAGGAAACGCCTTTGGAGAGAAAATATCCTATCTGTATTGATAAAAGAACATTATGCAATAACCCACAAACTATTTTTAAATTCTGAGCTTAATAAAATCAGCAACAGTTTGAGAAGGGCCTTAAGTGGTATAAGATATTTACCAAACATTTTCCAAGATGTTAAAGCCTTAGGTGCCTCACGCAGGAATAGTGGTACAAACTCACAACCCCAGGACTAAGGAGGCTGAAGCAGGAGGATCACAAATTTGAAGCCAGTATGGGCCATTTAGTCAGGCTACATCTCAAAAAGGGAGTGGGGGGTGAGTGGACTGGAAATGTGCAAAAGCTTAGTAGGTTTAGTCCCCAGTACAGGATAAAAACTAACAGAGATTCTCGAACACTATTCTTAACTTTTTTCACAATAGTAAAATCAAACCCATTGCTGTGTTTAGCTGTTAAATCCAAGCTTAGCTCATTTTAGTTTTCACTAGCTGCAGTCAATATCCTGCTAGACTGTTATAAAACCAGTTGTCTTTTTCTGGTTTCAGAGTTTGACATTATTTGATAGTTTTATCTAGCAAATGGGTACCAAGAAAAACCTCACAGTCACTTTATTTATTTGTCTAAGATTGTAATTCATGCCAATTTTAGTAAATCATGTTAGATACTGGGCAAAGCCCACATAACTCATCATGATCGGAGTTAAGTGATCAGCTGTGGATCAATCATGAGAGGAACAAGTCTGGATGTTAAAGGATTTATTTAAATAATTTTATTTATACACCAAGAAAAAATGCTAAAGTTTAGAGGATGCTTTCAGCATGAAAATTACCTATGTTTTTCTACTGCTGTCAATTAGCTTGTTTTATTTTATAAGTCAAATTTCCCACAACTATAAAGCAGGAGCCTGTATAGTTACTTAGCAATCTAGTGAAAGAAATCTGCTCTGGCTTCATTTGTATGGATCGTTTACCAGGGACATTTTCACAGGTACAGTCCTGCTCTTCTGTATGTTTTGGGACTGGTGGTGAGAAGCACAGTGCTGATGACTTGGTGAACCTCTGGGAGAGTACAGGCTCAGCTCATTTTTGATAAAGTAACATATTAAAAAAAATCCCAGTTCTGGTTTTGATGTGATGACAATCCTGTTAAATTTACAAGTGTATGTGTTACTTCACTTTCTCAGATTAACAGTTCAAAGGAGCCCTGCAGTAAACCTGGAAGACCAATGTGACCCAGAAAGTGACAGGCACAGCAGTTTCCCCTTATGCATGTTTTTACTTTCCATGATTTCAGTCACCTGCAGACTCAGCCCCCAGTTAGCCGTGTTCTGAAAATGAGAAATGGATAATTCCAGAAAAAAATTATAAACCATTTTATATTTTTATTACAGTACATTATTATCATTGCTCTAATGATTATTGCTAATGTCTCATGATTCCTAATTTGTAAAGTTTATCATATGTATTTATCTATAGGACAAAGCATGGTCATTGTGTAGGGTTCAGCCTGTCTGTGACCTCAGACATCCTGTGAGGTTATTGGAATTTAACCCCCAAGGGGGAAGTAGGGACTATTGTCATTTGACTTTAATGACTCAAACAGATCTCTGCCCTTTATTTGCATTTCTTCTGTTGAATTTTTAAATATAGCTTTGATTCTTCTGTATTTTCAGGTACCCACATTCTTATATATATTTTTATATAGAAAATGTTTAGTTTTTGCATGGACTTGGATTTTTAAAGTCTGTGTGTATTGATGTAAATGCATAATACTTTATTTCCAGGTTGCAGGTAGATACTGAAAGGGTAAAACAGTGACTCTCAACGGAAATAGTAAAGGCAATGGGATATTTCTGCAAAAGAATTTAAGGACATGGCTTTGTTTTTCCTTTGGATAGTGACCATTCTATTTTGTTACTCTAAGCTACCTTTGACTTCTAGTTTTGTGGAAGTGCCCTTTTCTTGTGATTACTTTATCAAAATGTGAAAGACTAATGGCTTCATAGATAGACTTATGTTAGGAATGTAAAGAAATAGAATTCTTAAATAACATTTCAAGTACGCATACATAACCTCAATTTTATATTTTCTATAAAAGGTGTGATGTTTACAAATTCAACCAGTGGTCTAAGCGCAAATCGCCTGTCTTCTCAATAGGCAATAGAATCAATGCAGGGTGCCCCGCACTCAGGAAACAGATGTTTTGTATTATTTACTGTTGCATTTTAAGCTGATGATCAGTATCTTCACTAGGCTCCAAGCCACAGCACTACAAACTAACTTTGAAAAAATTATAATTTTATTAATATGGTTTCACTGAACTTACGTATTCATAGTAGAGGCATAAAATATGCCTGTAGTAAAATTATATTTTATAGCTAATGAATCAAATTCATTGCAGCTTTCAAAATACTTTTCACTTTGTGCACCTAAAAATTTTTCAAGAGGATGACTATGAAAACAAAAGACATGTTTTCAAAAATTAATTCCACTATTAACCCTTCAATGCCTATTTAGAATGACAATAACAATGGAACATAATGAAATGTTTTATCTTCAAATTTTGTTCATTGAATTTTTCTAAGTAACATATACAAATTTCATCCAAAAATCCAAAAGGTTTCACATTTCAGCATAAATGAGTTAATATATAAAGACATATCCTATTTCCTGTCATCTATCTGTTTTATGATGAAATACTTTTCTATGTCTTCTCATATAAAGATTACAAATTTATGAAAATCCATAATATTAAATTTTGGCAAAAATACAGGGTCAATAGGAAATTTTCAACACCAAAGGTAAGATTATGAGAGGGTATAATGCTTTTCAAATAGCCTGTCAAGTTCAACATGAACATAGCAAATGTCTAGAAATTTTCTTTTAAGTATATACCTTCAGAAATGTCTACTCGTGTTTAGGAAGTGCATACTGAAGTATTCATGTCAACATTGTGAGATTATACCTTTTCTCTAAAAAGAACCACCCTGACTGACAGTAGAAGGAAAAATAATGGTCCATTTAACTAATGAAATGTTATATAGGAATGACAAACAATTAACTGTTTTCATGAATCACAAGAATACAATACTATGTGAATATGTAGAAGACTACATAATAAATGTCATTTTCATTCAAAGTTAATGTATTATTCAGATATTCAGGTACATGAGATGGAATTTTATAAAACAACAAAATAGCACAAATTCAAGCATAATTAGAAGTTCTTCAAGTAGTTTTTCATGTTTTGCAATTTTCGTGTCTTTTTTCCAAATATTACATAGCTCATTAGGAAAAGAAATAAAACAGCTTCAACAATAATTCTCAATGTTCCAAAGTGTGTTTTGAGAAATATTCGAAGTAATGTATGGAGGAAATTAGAAGCTTATCATAAAAGACAAAGACTTTCTAAAGCAGTGTATCTTTTATGAGTAGGACATTAAACTTGATTTATTGAATGATATTCTATCACTATGATGCATACATAATTAAGGTGCTAGTACAAGTTTTAGAACATATGCTCAGCATGGGCAAATAAAAACCTCATATCAAAAAGCTTGATTAAATTATGCCCTTTTGTTACTTTTGTACTCCATGAAACAATTGTCTTGCCATGAAAATGTAGTCATTATGTTGTCCTGTCACACGAGTAGCTAACTGGTCTCTTCAAACTTATTAACCTGTTCTCTCTGAAGAGATTAGTGCTACAAGACACTGAATCTGCTTTCAGTCTCAGAGATTGAGAAGGTTATTGTCAACTTGACAGCCTTGGGAGGCCCTTTTGGGATTAGTAAAGCATATTTCTGGATACATCCAGATTGGCCGAGCAAGCATGACCTTGGTTATCCCAGTGGCACATGAACTCTTCCTCTGTAGTGCTGCTCTCTTTGGTCGGCTTCTGTGTGCCATGAACTAAGCAGCCTTGTTCTGCCACTCCCTTCAGTCATGATGTTCCTGCCTTGGAACCAGCCGTCGGTGACTGAACCCTTTGAAATGGTAAGCCAAATGATGACTTCCTCTTTTAAGCAGTATGTGCTGAATTTTTCCTGGCAATGGGAAAGCTGACTAAATACATAAAATTCTTCTTAAGAATACTCAACAAAATTAAACCTTTGTTCTTTCAATTCACACTCAAAACTCAAAACAGTTTATCTAAAACTGGAATTTAGCACAACTATAAAAGAAAAAAAATAGACGTCTAGAACAACAATTCCCAAGAAGAAATTATTCATTTGAAATTTTCTAATTTCCTTGACTCAGACTTTCAGCTTTTTAACAAATGTACCAGTATAAATTAAATATTAAATGCACAGGGAAAAAACAGCCTTAATTTAAATGCCATCTTGTGTATCCCAGTGTATATTTGATTGTTGTACTTACTATGCTGTGGTAGAATTATGTGGTTTTCTTTTCCACTGAACTACAGCTCACCGGGAGAAAAAAAATGGGTTTTTATTTTTTTAGTTTCCTTCATAGTACTGGATAGCTAGTTGATCCTCAATAAAAGTTAAGTAGATAAAACAATGGATGGATGGATGGATAGATGGACAGATGGATGGATAGATGAACAGACTCCATTCATTCATTCATTCATTGAATTTCTTCAGGGCCAGTTTCTTGAAAATTTCATTAAAAGAGAACCAGTTATGTTAATTTTACAATGATTTCCTTTAGGAGATTTCCTTTAGGAGATTTAGGAGTAAGTTAATTAAAATGGGATTTGAACTTTTTGTTGACACTCTTAAAATAATATAATGAAAAATGATTATGGGTTACATATTTCTGTATTCTAAAAAAATAACCATTTCCTTTAATAATCCTTACAGAATAAAAATAAAATGCAGTACTACTCACAATTACTTAAAAAATTGCCTGCTATTACTAAAAAATATGATGACAATTTTAGGATTCCTTAATATTTCTTACTTTCTGACAGTTTCATTATTTTTAGAAGGTTTAATCTATTTCTCTAAAACAGTCATATTGAAAGGTTCTTAGGCATCTGAAACCAAAAGAGACAGAGATAGACAGAGGGAGAGAGAGGAGACAGAGAGAGAGAAAGAAGAAGAAGAAGAAAATGAAAGTTATTAACAACTTTTACAAAACCTTAAAGGAAAATACCACTCTTGCTTTAGTACAAATGACCAAGGCTCCTAGCACAGCAAAATGAAAGAGTAACTCCTCACCTCCTCAGTTGGGGACCAGAAATTCAGTTCTTCCTTTGAATATTTTATCCAAAAATAATCCCCTGAGAGATTTTTTCAGCCTCCGTGATGCCTAAGAGTAACGAACTGTGCCATTGATCTATTCTAATTCCAAATATGGAAGTACATGTTAAGAATCAGATACTAGACTAGAAACCAATATGTCTCCATTATTTGGAAAGGTAAAGTATTGGTATTTTATATAGTAAGCATGCGTGTGTGTGTGTGTGTGTGTGTGGCTGGAGGCTGGGGGAGGTATTTCCCTTCCTGTGCAAGCCTGTGCATACGCATGTCTGAATATATTTATGTCTGTGGGGAAGACGGGAGGAGGTGGCAGCAATTGTTTGCCCTAGAAGTATTCATAGCCTTTGAAAAAATCCACTGAGAACAAGAAGAAGATAGAGAATGAGGGGAAGACTGACTGCATTTCCTGACATTAATTTTTCTATTCGCTAGAAGGCAACTGAGCCTATAGATTTTGTGATGAAGAAAGAAGCTACAGAAAACACTTTAGAAAAATCTGGGAAGCCAGACTTAATGTAGTTAAACTGCTAAAAATAAAAATTGCAAAAGCCTGACCAAACTCATCAAATATCTGGGGTCAAATGGAAAACTAAAATGCCTTTCTCATGTTATTTCACATGGAATCTGAGGTCAAAAAGCATAACAATGAAGCCCTTCTTCCATTCAGGACACTTCTCAGATTTTGCAGCTATTGTTTCAATTTATCAGTATAGCACTGAAACACAGCCTGGCTTTGTAACCCTCTGGAAAGGAAGAGAAACTGTGTTGAAATACTGAATACTATTCTACTTACCCCAAGTCACAAAATAGATTTAAAGAAAACTGGCCTTTTTTTTCTCAAATAATACTTAATGTTAGATTTGTGTGCATATATATTCTTGTATTTTTTTCACATATACTTAAGGCTCAAATCCAAGTGCAGAATAAAGGGTTACACATTCAGATGAAATTTAATTATTTCACAGATATTTTTAGAATATCCATAATACACTAAGGCACTGCCCTAAGGAAAACATATGAAACTGTGATTAAAATATACTGGTCCTTATAAAGCTTACATTCCTAGCATTCTTAGGCAGATAGAAAACAGTAAGTAAAATATGCAAAATACTTTGCATAATAAAAAATGGAAAGGGCTAAGAAAAATAATGGAGGTCAGGCAGCATGTGAGGGGAGGTGAAGGTTTTAGAAAAGGCAGCCTATGAACATCTCACTGCAGCAATATTTTTCTAAAAAAAAATCTAGGTAAGAAAGAGAGAATATAGGAAAAAGCTGAATGCCAAAAACAAACTGATTTGTGGTTATCAAATGAACGAAATACAGGAAATGATGTGCATTACAAAATCAATGGGGGATGCTGATGTGGGAATTAAAGGCCTTACTTACCATCTTAGCTGTGAGGGATGGAATAGAAGGTGGTTCCTCCTGCTGTCACCTGTGATACCTTCCTAGCACTAGAGGAGCAGGAAGCAAGAAACACACTGTGTTAGTTTCTCAGCATTGTAAATAAATACCTGAGGAAAGTAAATTCA
This sequence comes from Dolichotis patagonum, assembly GCA_004027295.1. Classification (NCBI taxonomy): domain Eukaryota; kingdom Metazoa; phylum Chordata; class Mammalia; order Rodentia; family Caviidae; genus Dolichotis; species Dolichotis patagonum. The sequence goes on from PVJX010018115.1 coordinate 22,936, forward strand.
AAGAAGAAAGATTTATTTGGGCCCATAGTTTCAGAGGTTTCATTCCATGATCATCTAGCTCCACTGCTGTAGTGAGTCAGGAATATCTGACAGGAAGGGCCCATCAAAAGAAAATCACTTCATGGCAGCATGGAGGTAGAGAGAAAAGGGAAGGGCCCAGGAGGAAGAAGACTGGAACCAGATATAGACCCTAAGCTTGTACCCCAGGGTCCACTCCTTTCAACTGGTCCCCACTTCCTGCTCTGTACCTCTCATTAATGCCATCGAACTATGACTATATCAATGAATAATCAGTTGATGAAACCAGAGCCCTCATTATCCAGGCATTTCTTAGAAGCCCACCAGCAGCCAACCACACAATGGGACTTTTGGGTGGACACCTCAAATCCAAACTGTAACACAGACACAAGATACTGGAGCCACCTACGTAACTGTGCAGACACAATGGTACGAAGGAAGGCAGGTGGCCTCTGCCTCGCTTCTTCCCTTCATATTGCTTACAGTCCGTTTAATGTATTATTATCTTTAAAGTAGCTGTTCAGATTACAAGATACAGGCATAAAAAAATGATCAAACAGTGAAAGCAAACTGTTCTTTTGGATGAAGTAACAGAGATTAATAGCATTGTTATCTATCTTGCGTGTGTGTGTATACTTTCTTTTCTCCTTTCCCCCTATCCCAATTGTTCTTTCCTTTTGAGCAATTTCTTGCCCTTGCCCTTTCACAATATCTGTTGTACATTTTTGCCTTACTTACTTTTTCTAATACTCCAAACGGAATGAGCTGTAGTTGACATGGAGATATTCTAATCTCGGTTCTACTAGAGAGGAGTTACTAGACAATGATGACTGAGAGGAAACAGGGTGCCTGAGTACATAATCTCTTAGGCCCCTTAATGACTTTGGCTTTATTCTCTGAGATACTGGAAATAATTGGATACTTGCAAAGACAAGGATGATAAGGTTTGACTAATGTTTTCACAGAAGAGATTTGATGGTTCTGACAGACAAATGAAAAAGGTAAAATAATCTAGGCAAAAAAAGAATAAACTTTCATAAAGTAGTACTATCGAAAGTAAAGAGGCCATACTCCAGGTATATGTTTAGAGTATGGCTAATTGAATTTACTTTTAGATTGGACACCTAACATATGTTCCGGGCTATCCTTATAGAATCCAGACATTGCTAATGGAGTCTAGTTTGTCTTGTTCTTTCATGCTTAATATCCATCATCTTTTCCCAACTGTCTTGTCTGCTGCCCTAACAGACACTTTACATACATTGTTAAGCCAGCTCCCACAAATCTAAAAGGTCACAGCTAGATAAATCCTATTCCATATCACTCCTAGTGATTCTAATGGAATTCTTTACTTGCTATTTAATTTAAAAGTTAATTAAGCCATCTACACCACAGTTTCTTCAACTGTAAAATGCAAATAATAATGCCTATTTCAAAATGTTCTTGTGAAAAAGTTAAGACAATTATATAAAATGCCCAGCAGAGTTGCTGAAAACAAATAGTTACTTGGTAAATTGTGGTTATTATTCTGTAAATGAAATGTATCTATGAAATGTCCTACTTTATATCAAATTCTATTTGTAGTTAACTAAATGGAAAATTCTTTGAGATAAAGGACCATTTGCATTTTTTAAATTTTTCCATAACACTGAGGAAAGTATTACACATTATTCATGTACTTTGCTTCTGAGAAGATTATATACCAGGCCATATCATTGTCAGACATAAATTGTTTATGGAATAAGATGTTACTATCTAGTAAAACTTATATCACAGGAATGATAACAGTATATCTCTTTAGCTAGAACAATAAGAGCATCAACTGGGGAAAAGTTTTCAGAGACATTTAGATGAGTTGATATATAGGTAAAAAAGATAAAATCTCTGTTCAATTTGTCATCAGTGCTCTACACTATTCTATTTTATATGATATTTTTTCAGTTGAAGGAAATTTTGACTATATTTGTCATTTAAAATCTATCTACTTCAAAATTATTTTACTACTAAATTTTTATTCGTGACAGTTTTGTTTTTAATTTTAATTTTTAAAGTAGTCATATTTAAAGTAATATGTCATATTTCCAAATAACCAGCTGTTTGCTTGCCAAGTATATTGAATATAGAAAAGTTCTGCCACTTTATGAGCTAATAGAATACTTTTTCCTTCTTTCCTTTAAATTAACCTATGCATTTCATTGCAGTAAAACAAGAACCACCTTTCATTATTAAATCTTATATTTTATAAGGAATATTAAATTAGTCAGTCTTTCATCACGTTTATCCACATCTGTAAGATGCTGTTCATGGGCTGATTAAAAGTGATTACAAAGATTAAGATTGCTAAACATGGAGCAATCTGCACTGTTTCGAGGAGCATCTTCAGTAATTCTGAAAGCCAAGTGCTTCATTCACACAGATTGTGAAGCCCTAATCCCTCTGTTTCAAGAGATAACCATTTATTTTCATTTCCAATCTGCCTATGTGCCCTGAGTTCTGAAGAAGTAGAATCTGATCTGGAAAGGAAGTGAATGTCACTGGTGCCTCCACCTGGATTTCCCAGGACAGAGACCACTGCAGCCATGGAGCCCTCACTAAGGACTCAGAGAGATAAGACAGTAACTGGAGAGAGTGCAAGTGGCAGCTTGTACCTAGTGCCATTCAGAAGCATGGTTAGCATGCAAACTCTTGTGCATGGGCACATAACTGAAGAAAACATAGAACAAAGGACGAGGTCCTTTTTTAAATTACAAAATATAAAGCAGAAGACGATCTTCTATGTACATCAAATGATGATGATGATGACTCCGTACACTTTGTAAGCAACCTGTTCACCTGGTTTTTATTATTATTATTTATAAGAATCAACATTGTCCTCTTCCAGAAGTAGGGAGCATTGCTGCTTGAGTGATCCAGTACTATTAACCCTGTGCTGGTACTTAGGGTGGAATCATGAATCTTGTGAAGGCAACTCCATGACTGAACTACATCCTAACCCTTAAAACATCTTCAGCCACAAATAGTTCATCAGCGGAAGAGTGGGAGAAGAACTTGAAAGATAAATAACACACTAACATGGAAACGGTAAAAGGAGAGGAAAAAACAGGAACAGCTGCAGGAACAGACAGGCCTGACAGCTAAGTCTTGATTTCTGCTCTGCACATTTAGCATGCTAAGGCTGAGAGCAATTGATTAATAAAAGCAATAAAATCACCTTCTATTCAGAGAATACTTTAAACTTTTTCTAAGTCTTTACAAATAGTTAAATGAAGAAAATAAAAATTTAAGTAACTTGCCCAAGGCCACCAAACTAATAAAAGAAAGTTTGACCTAGAACCAGACTCCTAATTGCTACACATAGTTCCTTGCTGCTTTGGGGAGAAAAACTTCAGTCAGGAATCATACCCTTCATCATATGGCTATCTAACTCTTTACAGAATGGCATTTTAGAGTCTGAAAAACCTTCGCTTATCATTTAGCCAGTGTGTCCTAAACAAAGACCTTTTTTTAAAAAATGTCAAAATATTTTCCCAACTCCCACAGAACTGCAATTGGACTTTAGACCCTAGTTATTGTGGAAGTATATAAAGCATATGAATTCAAGGCCTCCTTGCAATTACTCCAAGGTTCATAATTTGGAAACTACTGATTTAGTCCAATCTTCTCATTTTACGGAGAGGAATCCAAAACCCAAGGAAATTAAATGAATCACCCAAGGACATAAAGTAAGTTATTCAAAAAACCAAGAGTGATACTGCTCCCTGCTGCCTCCCTCCTCTTTCATTTGGGAACAACTTCTTTTTTGTTTCCCTATGGCATATTGTGGTAGTAGTTATCATGAGATTTTAATTCTATTTTGAGTGTTCTGTTGGCTTGGCAACACTATTTTCCATATTGCCTCTAGTTTGTTCCAACAGAGAATCCAATGATTTCTCTGTTCTCTGCTACTGATTGATAGTGTGCCAACAAAGTTCGAAGAAATTTAAATAAAGATAAATTCATGAAAACAAACTTGACTACACGATATTACTAGGAAAAATAAATATGGTGCAGTTATCTGTACTATCATTTAAGTGATTTTTTAAAAATTGATTTAATTAACTCCATTCCTTTCTTTGATATTGGGGAATATATCTCCGAGAGATCTTACAAATGTGGAAATATAGCCAAACAGTCATAAATGATTGGGGTCTCTGGTCTTTAGGAATATTCTCATAATTTGTTTTGCAATCATCTCATTTTGGATGAAAAATAAAATAGAAGCAGCCTACACTTTGAAATTCATGTACACAGTGTTGTAATTTTTACACATGATAAAGAAACACAACATATGTATTGCATTTGGTGACTTTGTTTTTGTTTAAAATGAATTTACAATTAAAAGAAAAATTTTCATTGAATCAGTACAACATACTTTGAGAAACACAAGGGGATACTGAAAAGCATGATAAAAATTTAAACTTAAGCTAATTATAGTAAAAGACACATAACCTAAAATTTGGGGATAAGTATGTTTAAAGGGAGAGCAAATATGTTGAGGGGGGTTTATGACAATGTGTCTTTTACTATAATAAATATTCTTAATTTCAACATCCCCCTTATGTTTTCAACATCCCACACATATTGACTTTATTATCACTGTTCAAAGCTTGCATGTAGAGGTGGAATAAAATAGCCGTGCCCCAGATGATGAACTCTCAGCTCTCTGACTGAATCTTAGGAGAAATTAACCTCACTGGAAGTGTGATTCAGACTGAGTTCCCAGTTAGGGACAACTTCAGACTGACATTATAAGGCTGGACTATGGGGAAACAGAAACAAAGTGTGGGAGAGATCTAAAAGAGCATTTAAAAGGGCAAATTCTCAATCCCATTTCATATATATTTATATATACATGACTTCTTGGACTCCAGCTCTACTTCAACTTTATCCTTGGTAAGTAAAGTTCAGCAATAAATAAATACAAGTCTAAAATAGTCTAGTTACACTTCAAGGTGGTTATGAATTTTACATTCTTCCTGGTCACATCTACTAGAGAAAGACTCCTGTGACTAAGCTTGTCTACATATAGTCATTCAGATTGATGAAAATGTCCAGGCTTAAAAAGAGTCATTATTGTAAGAAGCTGGACAAGTAGCTAACTTACAGATTCTAGAGAAATCATTTTAGAGAAAGTACTTAGGTCTAGTACCTGCCTCAATTCTAATACTTGGAATCAAGTCTATAAATATGTGTACATCACCTCACGGTTAAGCAAAGCTTCATTTGGGGTAGGGCACAGTTTCTTCTCACTATAGTCAAGGCTCACAGAATATATGTGAGATAGTGCTGATATCAAAGGAAAAAGAATAGAGGCATAACTGTAAAGATTCCTAATACCACTTGTTAAAAGAATCACGCGGACTCTATAAAAGTCCCTGAAAAAGGCAGAATCCTTGGCAACACACTCAGGATCCCTTCTGTCTCTCTTCATACAGAAGGTTTCTCTCAATAAATACATTCTGCTCTTTAAAAAAACAAAAAAAAAGAATCTCACATACTTCTGGTAACATATACTTCTACTCACAATCCATTGGCCTGTACAATTCTCCATTAAGGGAAACATTTCTTTGCTCTTACAATGTGTTTCACTTTGAGTCATGTTTTGTTTGAAATCAAAATTCATTTTATGATTATCTTTTGATACATACTTTCTGTATTTTCCTCCAATGTATTGTCAGCCTTTCTGATCTGTCTTTATTTCCTGTCACCCAGCATATGGTCAAGCACATAGTAGGCCTTTGATATATTCTTATAGAATGAATGGGTATCGTACAATTAGTGTATCTCTTTCTTGATGTGGTACTGACTACTTGAAATGCCACCACCCTGCGAGGCTGAGGCATGAGGACTGTGAGTTCAAACACAGCGTGAGAAACCCAGGAATTTAACAAGATCCTATGTCAAGTGAAAAATATAAAAAGGCTCGAACGTAGTTCAGTGCAAAGGTCCAGGGTTCAATCCTTACTGTGGGGGCAGGGCTGTTTTACTGTGCCTGAAATATAGTTCTTATTAAAGATGCATTGCTGGATCTAGAATCTTAGCCAATTTGAGCTTAAATGATATCCTTTTAAATATAGTCACCTTAGTGTTGGAGAGACCAAAGTGTCAATACCCAACCTCACAACAGTCCATTAGTCATCTACTGGATTCATTTGCCAAAACTTTTATGATGTTTCCTGTTAAAGGTCCCATTAGCTAAGCATCGTTACACACCTGTAAACATGGCACTCAGGAGCCAAGGCAGGAGAATCACTAGGAGTTCAAGGTCAACCTGGGTTGCAAAGTGATTTGAAGACCAGCTTGAACTGCATAGTAAAGCCTATCTCAAAAAGATAAATAAATAAATAACCTATTAATAATAAAAACTTCTTTCACTTTCTTCAACCCTGTATTATCAGAAACCCGCAGACCAAATTGCCATTTTTTTGTATGCCATGCAATGGATACTACTACGCTGGCCTAGGAGGAAGGGTCCTGTCTGAGCCTCTGGTTGTAGCAACAGAGTTAGGGATAAAGGGGGTGGTCACAGGATGAGGAATGGTCACAGAGACTCGAAATTCGGCTCAGTCACCTGTGAGGCTGGAACTGTGGCTAACATATACCACTTTTATGTCTCTAATCATAGCAATGCAAACAATTCCAACTAGTTCTGCCACAGAGTGATAACTCATTACACAATAAGTGTCAATTGGACTGTATTTCCTAGAAGACCATCAGTGCCAAAAACATCCTTTTGTGAACAGCTGTAAATAACTGGCTTTTTGTTCACAAGTGGTAAGAGTAATCTTAAGTTATAATAATGATTGCAACTTTTCATATAGAAGTTGACTGTAATAGGTGACACATGTGTATGTATTTATGGAATTTTGCTTTTTGAAGGTAAAATTAGAACAGTCCCACTTAACCTTTTCAGACTTGCCAAAGTGACATTAATGTCTTCAGTAAAAAGAAGCTTAATCTTAATGGAGGCTACGATGTATTCAGAGAAAATTGATGTTAGGGCACTGCGCTGGTAATCAATTATTTGTTCACATTTGAAGGCAACTTCAAGGTCTTTATGGGGGTCAGTTTACTTTAGCATGTAGCACAATGCACTCAAACAATCAATTAACCTGAGAATTCCTCAGATAATCCTGGGTTGAGGTCAAAAGAAACAGATAAATCTGTAGCAATTAGTAGAACTTTTGTAATCAAAGACAACTTCTGTTTATCCTAAGGTCTTAAAATTTTTTGTTTAGGTTCATCAGTAACTTTTTCCAATTAAGAATAATTGAGAAGACATAACTCATAAGTTATCCTTCAAGATAGCAATTATTGGCACTTTCTTTAAAATGAGAAGGTCAAATACATGAATGTTCAGAGAATAGAGACAGTAAACAAAAATGAAATTGCACTGATATTTTATCAAACATCTTTTGATTCCATTAAAAATGCACAGCCCACCATAATTTTATGCATTCCTTTTTGAAATAAAGAATACCACACTGATCACATTTGTGCAGTATCTGTTTTTCATCTTGGGACATTTATCTGTATCATTATATATAAAGATACTTGTCTTGCTTTTATAACTTCAGGACATCCTGGTTCATCAATGTACTATAAATTTCATGCTCAGCTAAACTGTTCACTCATATTTTAAAACCAGATATTTATCCTAGCTTTATATATCACAGGATTGTTTGTTCATTTTGTGTTGAAGTACTAGTTAATGTTTTGTTTCAGTTGTGTTAAGATAAAGTCAAAATCTGGTACTTAATAACCTATAATCAAATGTTTTAAATGTTTCAGGTTTCTAACACCTTTTTATATTTTGTAAAATCCAGTATAGTTCTTACCAATATCCCGGAAACCATGAACATATTGGTTTTATAATTTTCTCCATTATAGCTCTGATTTTTTTTCCACTTACACATTTGATTCACTTTACTTATTCCTGCTAAAAGAAATTAACGCAATTTAAATCAGTTCAAATTTGCTACACTACAATCATGGTGTTATTCTAAAATATTTTACCTGTAAAATATGTTCTGTAGGACAAATATTCTTCATCCTATTCCACTTAACATTCCGCTAACACCACTTAATCATCTTATTCCTTTAATTATTTTATTTTATTTTTTTGTGTTGTTCCTGGGAATTGAACTCATGGCCTCACACTTGCCAGGCAGGAGCTGTGCCACTGAGCTATATCCCTGGCCCTGCCCTTTAATTTAATATGGACATAATTTGGTTACTGAAATCAAAACTAACTTAATTTAATAAAAAAGAAATAATTAAAATTTTTATTAGAGCAATTATTTGACCCAACTACCTCTTTAATTTAGACAAAGCGACCCAGGTATCTTTGTGCAAAGAAAGTTAAGACCTGCTGTAACTTTCTTCCATTGTACTTTTGTTCTTAAATGTATAAATAATTATTCTTTAATATATTCACCTCCTTAGCAATGAAAAATTTCCTCCCACTGCAATTCACAATAATTTATCATCACATTTCCACTTCAACGCAACAGTCAATGTGCCATCCTTGGTCATTCATACAGCATCTGTGTGCTCATAGTCACCACAGGCTTCTAGTATAAAATGAGATTGCCTGTTCCTTTAACTTCTCCTGGTAATTAATTTTCTGATCCTGTGCTACATAGCTCTCATTCATTATTTTCTACTACTATACCTTACCTAACACTGTATTTTTGAAGCACTCGTTAGACAACTAATCGACTATTTTTCTTTTTCTTCTTCTGCTTCTGCTTCTGTTTCTTCTTCTCCTTCTTCTCCTCTGCTTCCTCCTCTTCTTCCCTCTTTCTCTTCCTCTTCATCTTCCTCTTCCTCATCCTCCTTCTTCTCCCCCAATATTGATATGAATTCCCCACAAGTAAAGCACACTTGCAAGTATTCCAAGGCAAATTTGGAGAAGAAATCAGTAACCTTGGCTGATCTGAAAGTAAAACAATAGAGAAAGAATGGGACAATACGAATGTGAAATGATAAGGAAAATTAACAGGCAACATAGACAATAGTTATGAACTAACAAATCAATTTGAAGAGAACCACACAAGTTCAAAAGTGTCAACTGGGAAATTTTTTTCTAAATATAAAATGATTTAAGAGATGGCAATCCAATAGTATATGCCCAATTTCTATTTCCTCTCATCTAAGTGACATTTTTTATTCTTAAGGTGAACACATGAAAATCACTAGTCATTTCTGTGATGAATGTTTCTAATTTATCAAAATATCAGTATTAACATTGCACTAATAAATGTATACAAAATGTACAAGGGCTTTGTGCAGTTTTAAAACTATGGGACAGTGTTTCAAATTAAGTAAAATCAATGATCAATTAGATTTCCTTGTGCAATCTGAATGACACAATTAACATTAGAGAAAAAGACTAGAATCAAAAATCCTTAAGCCATTGCTCATCAATAACATGTGTGTGTGTGTGTGTGTACAAATGTAAATTTCAATTTAACATTTCTTTTTAGAATATATAATGCACTTTGTTGCTTTGATGAATAATTCATCACATAGTCACTGGCGTGTGTACATATGTATATCTAATGTGGAAGGTCACCAGCTATTTTTAGAGGTCTCTGCCCTAATCCCAGAGTGCATTAGAATTCAATTTATAAAAATTTCACCAAGTACGATTTCCCCTTGATGTGACAAGCTACACTTTCAATAATAACTGTAGAGTACGGTTCTTTTAGCTAGCCTTCCTTAGAGCAAGAAATTGTAGTTTAAATTTAATTTTTGGTCATTTATATTTCATGGACAGACTGTTCACTTACAGAAATTGAAATCCTGATTAAGCGACGTGAGAGAACCACAGATTGTGTCTGCCACCTGAGCGTCTCTGTTCAATATATTAATAGCAATTCTCTTCGATTTAATACAGAACCTGCTAACTTTTTCAAGTAAAAAGAGGCAGACTGGATATTGGCATAGTAGAATTAACTGCACAATTAGGTAGCAAGAAAATGATGCAAAATTATTTGAGGAGACTGAGTGCCAGAAACAAGGAAAAACAACAAACAGATAAAGAAGAGACATTATGCTCCTATTTTCCAAGGTAACATAAAATTTTTTTTATCATAGGAACATTTCTAAATTTTATTTAAAGAGAAAAATATAAACAAAACAAAACAGAATAACAATACAGAATTCCAAGGAAAAAAGGCAAAGAACGGCAACAAAAAAACTTAAGAAATTATTACTTGACAAATTACATACTGATTTCTTGGAAATAGTTGTTCAAATTACAAAGTTAAAACATGTAAAATAGACATTCAAACAGTGAGATGGTTAATAGTTCTGCTCCATGATCTGATAAAAATACCAACATGGTCATCCATCTTACCCACTCAAATATACATGCAATTATATAAAAAGGGTAAAATCAAACACAACAAAACAGAACAAAGAAGATCACAAGAAAGCAATGTAAGAGACATAAATTTCAAAACCAAACAATCAGAGATATTCACTCTCTATCATACTGACTCTTGTTTTTTTCCAAATAGTTATCCATATTGTCACATACAGGGAATTCACATGAAACAACATAATATGGAATTGATCTGAGCAGGATGAGGAGGGCATTACAGGTCTTCAAGACCATACATTAGGGAAGCCAAAAATGGCTGTCATACTGTCTCTCATTCTCCTCAAGACAGCTGTCCATACCTTAATGTGCGTTGAACTTAAACAAGGCAAAGCAAGCTAAAATCACTTTGGACAAAAAGTGATAGTTTTGCTGGATTTCACATCATGACATTATGGAATCAGCACTGGGTATTGTAGTGTCTCTTTTTCTTCAAAGTAATTGTTCATTTCAACATGTGTTATGTAGTTGGTTCTCATGAACTATTTATAAGCTCTACACATGCATGAGTCTCTACATGTATATCTATCATTTCTGTATTAGAGGTAAAAACAAAACAAAGCAAGATAAAACAAAAATATTCCTAGAAAAGCATGAGGGAAAAAAGTCACATAAAGCTGCAATACAAGGTGATCTACAATGGTTACTATGATGTCTCAGCAGTATGTAACAACATTAATAAAAATGAAGCATTGGAGACATTATAAGACTTCAAAAGCAAGTAATAATCAAACCAGAGTGGGTATCTTAGTGAATCTTGTCATCTTCAGTGTAGTTGCCTATACTCTTAGATTTGATGCTATCAATCATAACAGATTTAAATAAAATAAGTCAATACAAAGTAGAAATCTAACAAACCAGATTCAAATAAGATCAGTCATAATAAGACAGTATAAGTTATAAAGGGCTTCAGACTAAGTTGATAGGAAAATTAGGGATGATTAACATAATATGTCCTCTTATTTTTGGGATAGCTGACCTTGTCCTCAAGTCTAGTATAAGTAGACAAACTGGCACAGCATGTAATCCATCCAAGCAGAGTGGTGAGAATAATGTAAATTTTAAATCTTGTTACCCAATTAACAATATCCTCTGCCTCCCTTTTTAACACATTTCCCCCCCTTTCACTCCCATGGGTGCACTGCTTGTTTTGGGTCCCACTGCCTCCCTATATAGAGCATCTTAATGGACCCTATCTCCTGATCTACTCTGCCTGTGTTTCTCTCTGTTAATATTTCAAGGTCATCTATACTAGAGATTACAGCCAATCTTCTCTGCCTTATTTCTGCTATTCTGTTTTTCTGCGATTGGTTGTCTATATTTCTGTTCCACTCCACTATCTGCCCCATTCACTGAGGCCTCTCTGCCACTGTTCCTGAAATGCTCATATTCTTGTTCTCTCTCCCTAGAATGTCCTTCAGTATTTTTTGTACAGTTGGACTGGTGGTCACAAATTCTCCTAGTTCCTCTTTGTCATGGAAGCATCTTGTTTCTCCATTAATTTCTAGAGAGAGTTTTGCAGGATACATCAATCTGGGCTGGAGGTTGTTCTCCTTCAGGGTTTGAATTACTTCACTCCAAGCTCTTCTTGACCTGATGGTCTGTGTGGAGAAGTCTATCGTGATTTTGATGGGTTTTCCTTTATAGGTGATCTGTTTCTTTTCTCTGATGGCTTTTAATATTCTGTCCTTATATTAAATTTCTGGGATCTTGATTATTATGTGTCTGGGTGTAGCTCTCTTTGGGTTGTAGGTGGCTGGAGTTCTGTATGCTTCATACATCTGCATATCATTTCTTTTTTCTATGCTTGGGAAATTTTCCTTAATAATTTCTGTGAATAGCCATTGTAATTCCTCTGGTTTGATTCCTGCTTTTTCATTCACATACTTTATTCTTAAGTTATAGATCCTCTGGTCATCTTCCAGTCTTTGTATCTTTACTGCCTGCCCCCTTGTTATTTTTAAGAGATCTTCCTTTTCATGATGACACATTGCAAGCCTGTGTTCAATTTTTGATAGTCTATCTTTGGTTTCTTTCAAGCAGTTTTGCCAGCTTTCTATGGAGTCTTTAGTTTCCTGATAATCTCTTTGAATCTGCTTCATGAATTCTAGGTTTTTTCTGTATTCTTCATTAAATTTTTCTCTCCATTTGTGTTCCTCCATTCTTCTGTCTGTGTCTTCTTGAGAGGTGCCCAGCTCTTCTTTTATTAATCTACTTATCTCTTGTTTAATTTGAATTAATATTTCAGTTTTCATCCCGCTTACAAGGTCCTGAAGATATCTCTTTATGTCCACTAACGCTGTGTTTGATGTTGAATATTTGCTGCCCTCAATCTCTTTTGTATTTACCTCTCCTGGATCAATGTTTTCAGGGTTGGGGGCTGAGTTTTTTTTCTTATTTCTCCCTTTCATCATGTTTTTGGTTCATTCCATAAAAGTGTACAGTGTAATTCCCAGACCATTTTCTTGTTGGTTAAGGCTCCTCTAGAGGGCACAGTCTAGGAGCTTTAGCCCTCTTCAATAGGCTATCAGAGATTAGAGTTCACCCATGGGCAGTGTGCGCTGGCTCCTCCCCTCTGGGCCAGTCAACCTTTGCAGGCCTTCACTGCATCAGTGTGCACTGATCTCAGGGAATTAGTTTTTAGTGACTCACTGGGTCCCAGCCAAGGGCGCAGCCTTGTCCAAGCAGATTCCACCAATCAGCTCGGTGAGGGGAGCAACCAACTGAAGCCACTTCCTTATAGAGTTAGGGCTGTCCTGCCCAAATCCAACATGTAATCCAGTTGGTTTCCCCTTTCCCGTGGCAGGGTCTTATTCCCATCACTCACCACGTGTTGATGCTGGTCCCCAAGAACCGCTTGGCTCCCCGACCTCTGACTTCAGCACAGCTGTGGTGCGAATTCACAGTGCCTCTGGGTGAGTCGCGTGCAGGGCCGGTCTGGGTGAGCCGCATGCAGGGCTGTTCAGCTCTGTGCTCCAGTGGCTCAAGCCAGTCGCTTCGGCACGGATCGCTTTTTCAGGTCGGGCAGGAATTCAGGCAGCTCAAGGAAGGCGCAGTGTTCGCTGATCTTGGCTTCACTAATAGTAGCCCCAGGACCTCATATTTGAGCAGTTTTTTGCACTTTAGTTTCTTCCTGGGTTGTGAGAGTCTATCTCTCTCTGTTTGGGTCTCTCCAGGGTGTTTTATTTGGCATTTCAGCTGTCTCTCTCAGAGAGGGTCCCTCTCCTGCTACCTACCGGTCCGCCATCTTTTCAACATCAATTTTTTGTGGCAATAAAATATATATGATATTCTTTCTAAAAATAATGCCAGGGCTAAAATGACTAACAAGTCCAGCGGCATTTGATATTGCTAGAAATGACTCAGTGATTGGTTTGAAACTTGTTTTTTTTTTTTTTCCCCACATTATTAAACAACTTGCACATTGTTTTAGGAGATCCACAATCTAACTAATCTCAATGCATAAAGTTATTTTTGCAAAGCACCAATAAATTCACTGTAGTTGACTACCCAGCTCTTAGAACCTCTTAAATTCTGACAAAACTGTTGAAATGAAACAATCATTAGAAGTTATATACTCCTCCAAAAACAGCAATACTTAGCCTTACATGATGTAAGATAACATTTTATTTTCTATATTACCCATATTAGGAAGGTACAAATATTCTAAACCATATAAACAATAATATAATCCTACTCCAAATATCATCAAATAAGGCTTTCATTTGTGGTTAATTTAACCCTTTCAAAA
>PVJX010018116.1:0-20496 GCA_004027295.1 Dolichotis patagonum
CCCCCCACCCCCGCCCGAGAGATGGGGTGACCCTTGCACGCACTTTCTCGATTAAGTGCTTCTAATGTCTGGGGGACCCTGGGCAGTCAGAAGATCTGGGACTCACAGGTCTGGAGTCCCAGAGGCAACATTTCTCTAATTCAAAGGCCTTTTCATCAAATGGGTTACTTGAGTCCCAGAGAAAGGAAGTCAATGGTCCAAGACCTTTGAAGTGGACTGCAGAATGCTTCTAATCTTAGCTTCCTGCTAAATGCGACCTCTACTGCTCCCTGTGACTTTCCTGGGAGGTTTGTGTCCTTGGCCCCAATTTGCAGATGAGGAAACTTGAGTTTTGGGGCCAGCAGTTTTCACGACTGCCGAGCAGCAGCCAGGAGGCCAAGCTGTAACCACTGTGTAACCACTGTGCTGTCTGCTCTTAATCTGTATCAGTTCAGTGCTATTCACCTAAACCGACCGAGACAGACTTGGATGCCCCAGTTTTCCAAAGCGTGGAAACCAGATGAGGAAGAATACCCATCTTGACAGTGACTGCTCAGTGCATTTTTTCTCTGTACCTTTCACTGAAAAATACCCTCATTCATTCAACCAACATGCTGAATGTGCAGTTTTCAAAGCAGGGCAATCGGCAGATAATGACCCATGCCTTCGTAGAGCTGCCAGCCTAGCAGGCATGGTGAAGATGGACAATAGATGATAACTGTAAGAAAATAATTTAATTTTGTGGAAAGATAAAGTGATGTGGTGTAGTCAGGTGCCACCATAGGATTGAGAACAAGTGAGATCCTCAGCCATGCCTGCTGCTCATTAAAAAGCATGGGGGCTGGGGATTTTTCTCAGCAGCATAAGCGCCTGCCTTGCAAGTGTGCGGTTGTGAGTTCGATCCCCGGTACCGATTAAAAAAAAGGCATGATCTGGGTTTTCTTTTGCACAGATCAGAGACTTAAAAAGCCATGTTGGCTATGAACTATGACTTAGCTTGGGGCTACAGATGCCCAGTGGGTAACTAAAAGCAGATCACAGCTTAACCTTGGCACTTCGTATCCTTTGTTCTGTAAACCTTGGGTCAAATCCCTTCGCAGCTCTGCATAGGTGTACATGGACTTTTCAGGGAGGGTCTATCTTGGAGGCAGCTGGACAGGGCTGGTTAGCCTTGAAATTAACAGGAACTCATCCCACTTCAAGACCGAGGACACCAAGACAAGGGGATTTTAGGGACATTCAGCTGTGCCCAGAGGCCTCCAGCTATTGTCCTGAACCTGGGATCTTGTGGGTTCCAGGAAAGATGGCGCCCCCACATTAGTGAGACCGCCACCAACAGAAGCAATCCTTTCCTTGAAACAAAACTGTCCCTCCACCACAAGAAGTCCAGAGCTACCAGGCCAAGACTGAGGTAATGTTCAGCCATTCTCCAGCCCACCAGCGATCCCTAAAGCTGGTTCCCGGGCCTGTCTCAACCCCTGTCTCAGAGCGGGTCCCCTGCAGCTGTCCAAGCTGGAGTCCTTCCCTGCGTTCTCCATAACTTCCCAATTAAAGCCTTGTCCCCTGTATTTGTGCTTTAGCTTTGAATTTCCATTTTTACCAAAGCAAAGCCCCTTGCTAGCTCATGACAGAGGCACAGCACGGGGGAAACTGTGAGCACCAGGGAGCCAGAAGCAGGTTGTGGTTCTCAGTAAGGTTCTCGGAATCATCAGAATCCAATGTCTGCACTACTCACTGCTTGAACAAAAATTTAGGAGTCACGAGGTGGTGGAAGGAGCCAGGGTTTTTTTTGGGGGGGGTGTCACATAGTGGACAGCATGAGCGCTGGATTTGGGTAACATCAACATGTGACTACTGAGAAGACAAAGAAGGTGTGAGCTTGCTTGTGTCCTGGGAAAGAGTTTTCCAGGCAGGGAGAGTGGCCAGGGCAATGATTCTGAGGCTGAAACAAGTGGGAGGCAGGTGGGTAGGTGATAAGAGGACACTGGGAGGGTAAGAAGTCAGGGGCGGGGCCTGGCAGGTGATGAGCTGTAGGATAAAGAGTTCATTGTTCTTCAAAATTTTGGGAGCAAGTGATAAAGGCACAGTCTCACTTGTTGTGGGGACGCCTTGCTCTGTTATGATCACTTGACATTCACCCCTCCCTACCCTTCCTTCTGCTGTCCTGTGTGCCCCAGGTTTCCTTTCTAAAGTGTCCGCTGACTTCCTCTCTTAGGATGCAACCATCTCTACCTTCAAATTCTTAGACAAATGGCATCTTGTTATGAACCCGCTGATGGCACTCAGTGCCTAGAGTCAGATCTGCATCCTCTGGATGTTCTCAGCCCTGTAGTTCACATACGACACCTGATTGATTACCTGTTAGGGTTGTTTGCTCACTAATTCCTCAGTTTGCTGCCTATCCTGGTGCTCTCCTTTTATCTTTGATCTCTCTCCCTAGGCACCTGAAACATGGAGCTCCGGTCATGGTGGGGTGTGGTCAGCGGTTGCTGACTGAGCTGCATTTGTGCCTGGGGGACCCTGGGGAGTCAGAAGATCTGGGACTCACAGGTCTGGAGTTCCAGAGGCAGCATTTCTCTAATTCAAAGGCCTTTTCATCAAATGGGATACTTGAGTCCCAGAGAAAGGAAGTCAGTGGTCCAAGACCTTTGAAGTGGACTGGAGAGCAAGGATTAGAACATGGGAGCTGGGATTTTTAGCCCAGTGCTCTTTCTCCTCCACGGATAAAACCTGAGCCCTGGGCAAATGGTACTTCAGGTCCTGATTCCAACTTAAGTCTCTGATTGCTTAAGAATGGATGCACAGAATGCTTTAAAGCAGGTACGCTCTTGCTCTACAGGTGTACTTACTGCAGCCTCTTTGGAAAGCAAGTTGGCCTCCTCCAATCAGACTTTTAAATGAGCAAACCTTTTCACCAGGCAAACCCACTGGCAGACATTTACCCTCAGAGGGGCTCAGCCATGTGATAAATAACGTACATATGTGACTGATTACTATTGCATCATCTGTAATAGCACAATCTGGAAACAACCTAAAAAATAATCGTTAGGGAAGTGCCATGATACATTCCATCCCCTCACCCAGAGCTTGTGATTGTGATGAGGAATAAAGTAGATCTTATGAGCTGGTGTGAAATCCGATTCAAGGAGAAAAGGCAAAACATACAAAACAGCGTGTACTAGATAGACTGCTTCGTATGAGAAAAATATGGACATGTCCATGGAGATATGTTTATATACTCATAATCTGTTTCTGGAAGGAAATACAAGAGATTGACCAGAGCAGAGTTGCCAAAGAAACAAACCAGGGAAAGAGGTTTATCTTTTTATATTATAGGATTATATTGTTTCAATATTTTGTTCATTCATCACCCTTTAAAAAGTTAATAAGGTATATTTGTGATATTTAAATACTAAATGTCAAATAATTGACAAAGAGGTCTTGCTGTTGTTCCTTTCCCTTTGCATGAGAGGTGAGTAAATGCACCCTGCTCAAGGCAGGAGGTCTGTCAGCAGTCACTTCCCTGAGGGAGCTCCCCCATTTCACCGTCACCTGCAGCTGCATTCTTAGTGGTGACTGACTGCTGAAAGATTGAGAAATGGCTCTTATTGTCTAGATGTCCCAGAGAGGCCAAGCCTCAGAAGGGGATCAAGGGAAGGATCTGCTAGCTGGTACCTGTCCCCTGCTTCCTTCAGGCTGGGGCTTCCAAGTTGTGCAAGCCTGAGTCACCCATTCTGGATGAGGCAGGAATGGACTGTTGGGGTTGAGGCCTTGGCATGTCCCCCACTGCACCCCAACATCCAGATGCAGCCCCGGCTTTGCTAGAAGCTTCCGTTTCTACATTGCATTTAACACCCTGAAACTTAGCTTCGCTGATAGAGGGGTGGTTTCATAAAGGACTTCTTGATAGGGTGACACACAGACCATGGCCTGTGAGGCAGTGCAAGGCAGAACCCACCCCCGCGTGCAACGCATGCGCAAAGGCAGGCAAGCGCAGACGTCCTTGCTCTATTCTTGAGTCAATACATGTTTCCTCCCCTGGCAAAAACAACTTGGCAGATGGAGGAAGGAACTTGAGATG
Organism: Dolichotis patagonum; assembly: GCA_004027295.1. Classification (NCBI taxonomy): domain Eukaryota; kingdom Metazoa; phylum Chordata; class Mammalia; order Rodentia; family Caviidae; genus Dolichotis; species Dolichotis patagonum. Next base: position 4,061 of record PVJX010018116.1, read on the forward strand.
GGAAGAGTATCCTGACTACCTAGGGGTGGGGACCCAAGCTGATGGCATGAGCCCGGAAAGGGGGAGACTCTTACCTAGCTGTAGTCAGGGAGAAATGGGAGAGTGAGCACGTCTCACTGTGGCTTCAGGCTTCGTGGGGTCAGTGGAGTGTTTGCTTTGTGGGGAAGACTTCTTAGAGCTGAATTTCCACAGTCCCCTTTGGAAAGCTCCCCTTTACTTCTCAAGAGACAGCCTGGTCCACCTGAGAACCCACCAAACAGCACAGCTGGAGCAGAAACCTGGGATGTGAGGTGGCTGGCAAGAATCAGAGTAGGAAGATGAAAAACAGGAAAATTAGAGCTACAGGGGCCCAGACCAAGTGTCCCAGGTGCCCCTCAGGGCCGCACTGGAGGAGGAAGGCCCATAGAAGGACCGAGTCTGGTCCCTTACTCCGAGCATTGCTCAGGCAAATTGCAAGACACCAACAGACCGTCTCTGTGGAGCTGGCTCCACAGTGGGTGGCCTGGCAGGGGGATTTCAGAGGGCAGTGAAAGCTACCTGAGCTCTCGTGTTCCCCACCTCAGAAAGTGCCGGGAGAACTGGGGGACACAAGAGGCCCCTTTTCTGGTTCCACAGTTCAAGAGCAGACAAGCAGCCAGCAGGAGCCACATCTCAAAGACACCACAGTGAACAAGGACCACTGGCCCCGTCTTACCCTACACCTTCCTGACAAGATGATGAGAAGGAACCACAGACAGGGAGCAAAGAACCTGGGGGGAGCAATTTTCTCTTCGAACAGAGGGAGTTCTAATTAAGACCCAAAAAAGAGGAAGCAAGCTTTAACTACCTCGTAAACCCTTGCTCCTACCATTAGTGGGAGGAACGGGACTGTGTGGCCCAAGGCCAGCAATTCGCAGAAGGCAGTTTCTTATTTATGTTATTTTTATTTTAGAAAGTGGTTCCTGCAAGTCTGAGATCCATGCGTCAGCTCTCAGAGTGCATTGTGTCTTAATCTGTGTCAGTGGCCATTGGTTGTGCAATTGGTCTGTCTCTCTTCCACAGTCACCTGTGCTGGCCACACATCCTCTTTCCAACCCCTGTGTGTTGGAAAGTCCCAGGGATCAGTCCTCGAGGCTGTAGGCTAGTTAGTCATCCACATTTTTGGCAACCCCAATGCCAGTCTCACAGACCAAATGCCAAAGCAGTATCCAAAGAAAGCAGGTCCAGTGTGCTCCTCCTCGGCTGTCCCACCTCTGCCTGTGGCACTCACTAGTCTCTGTCCATTCAGGTGGGAAACTTGGGGTCCTTCCTTGCCTCCTTAGTTCCTTTATCCTGACATCTGACCCATGATCGTGTCCTGTGGCCTCTGCCATCAAATCACATCCGTCTCACCTGGCTCAGAATGGCTTCTGGTTTCCATTCTCCTACTGCCAATTCTCTATTTGACATCCAGAGTGTGGTTTTTATTTTTGTTTTTAAAAAACATGAACAGATGCATCATATCCCTGCAAAATACCCCCCAAAGTCTCCCTGTCCCAAGCTCCTCTCCAGGGCTCTAAATTCCTATGTGCTCTGACTCATGTTGCTCTTGTTTTTCACTCCTAATTCCTAATTCTTAAACTCATTTCTCTGCTTTCTGCCTAGTCCTGTTCCTGCTGGGATGCTAGCAGCTTTCACATTCCCTTCCTTTACTACTGACTGTCTCACTTTTTCCTCCCTCGAGGGCTGCCTTACATGCACACAGAGCTGATTTTAATCACCTCTTCCTAGAAGATGTTCACAATCCCTCTGCCTCAGACAGATCCCTCCAGTATTTTTCCTCTTCCCCCTGAGTAGGGAGAGTGGTTCCAAGGATGGAACCAACAAAAACCAACAAAGAGGGCAGTAGAGTTGAGAAATGGAGAGAGACACAGTGGCACTAGATCTTTCTCTAATCATATCCATACTATGTGATATAGTAGTGGAGACTGTTTCTAGCCAAACCTGAATGTGGATTCTTTGCAGTATCAGGAGCCAACAGAATCACTTTTTTTTTTTTCTGTAAACCTTGCATGAATTGTGTTTTCTGCCTCTTGTAATCAAAGGAATTTAGATCATGGCAAACCAATCCATCTCCTCCCTCTGGACATCTACTTGGACATGACTTCAATATTCAGCTGTCTTCATTAATATAACTTAACCTGAAAGACAAATGGCTGGGTTATTTCCCTCATGGCTGGGACAAAAATACCTGACACCCACAACTTAAGGGAGGAGAAGTTTATTTTCGCTCACATTTTAGGCCATGACCAGGCAGGGCGGCACGGTGGAGAGGTATAGCAGAGGAGAGCTGCTCATGGCGTGATGTATGAGAAGCAGAGACAGAAGGCAGATGAGTCCTTCCAGGTCACATTCCTGGTGACCACCTTTTGAGACCAGACCTATAACAAAGTCAGCTGTAAACCCCCATAATCCAATTATCTTTCAAAAGTGCCACCTAAGAGTGCATGAGGCTCTTGGGAGACATCTAGGCATGAACCATAACAGTAAATCTTGTTCTCAGTTTTCCCTTGAAAACCCAGTGGAATCAACATATATGGCAAAGCAGTGGGTTCTTTATTAATGTCAGCAATTGCTATATCATGCTTCAAGGTTGCTAAGCGACAAATGCAAACTCTGCAATTCCTCCATCCATGTGATGGTGGTGACTGTGCTGTGAATAGCATGAGTTATTGAGAAACCCACTGAAATGAATATGAGAGTGTTCAACGTGGCAACAAACAACATCGGGTGGCTGTGTATACCCCAGGCATCTGTAAGTCTTTGCCTGGGAAACTCTCACCTGCAGCATCCCCAGTCCTAACCGATTGTGTCACGATCCTTACTCAGTGTTAACTGAGCCCCCACGGCAAAAGACCCAACTTATACCAAACCCAAAGCCCACAGACACCTACACATCCTGACTTTGTCCTCCCTGGTTTGAGACAAAGCAGCAGTGTGTGTGTGTGTGTGTGTGTGTGTGTGTGTGTGTGTTCAGGCTCCCAGGGAATATAGAAAAAAAGTGACAGCCAGGTGGGCCCGAGACTTTCTTGGCCTTCTTATCTTTTTTTATCTGCTTTTCCTTGACTTGCCACCTTTACAGATCCCTCTTCCACTGAGGCTGCCTAACATGTTTGTCTTCTTTGTCCTCTAACATCTTCTGTAATTGCAAAGACCACGTGGTCAAGGGACTGAGTTGGAACCATTGCTGAGCCCTGGTGCAGCCACTTCCTGACTGCAGTGGCTTTAGGGGGTGTCACTCACTCTAGAAGCTCATCTTTAAAATCAGGCAACACTAATAAGTTAGGGTTCTCCAGAGGAAGCACACACACACCACACATGCATTCACACATATGCATACACATGCGGCTGTGTATATGAGAAAGAGAGGTTTATTTTAAGGAACTGACTTATGCTTGGTTCTCAAGATTTTAAGGTAAAGGGCAAAAAGCTGCACTTGTAGCATAACACCTGTCTAGCGCTTCTCCTCTCCCTTTGCAGGTTCTCTCTCTCTCATTTATTTATTTGAGTTAGAAGCTCACCTTGTAGCCCAGGCTGGCCTCTAAATTGCAGTGATCCTCCTGCCTCTGCCTCCCGAGTGCTAGGATTACAGGCATGCACAACCCACACCCAGCTCCAGTCTTTTTCTTAATGCTGATTAGACAATGGCTACCACATGTGGAAGGGAGTCTGCTTTCCTCAAAATATACTGATTGAAATATTAATCTCAGACACATTTTAAATACTGTGTGATCAGATATATGCATACTATGGCCTAGTTCAGCTGACACATAAAATCAGTTATCACATACTACCACCGTTTTTAGTAAAAATAATAATTCCAATGTGATGCTATACCATTTTCCCAACCCCAATATTATCACTATACCTTTTCTTTCGTGCTTGCCTTTCTTTCTTTCTTTCTTTCTTGCTTTCTTGCTTTCTTGCTTTCTTGCTTTCTTCTTTTTTTTTTGAGACGGGATCTTGCCATGTAGTACAGGCTGGCCTTAAACTTGCTATGTAGCCTAGGATGGCCTCGAACTCATAGCACCCCCCGGCTCAGCCTCCCAAGTGCTGGCATTACACTCCTGAGCCACCACACCAGCTCGTTATACCGTTCCCAAAGTTATCAGTTATCAATCAGGATTTCTATTTTTAAACTGACTCAATTTTGAATTTAAATTTCATTTTAAAGGCTTTATTTCATTTTGTTTTATCTTTACGTTAAATGAAAAGTTGATAAAGTTCTATACACACAAAAAAGTGACTGTAAAAATAAATACAATGTGAAGAAATTCAGTTTAAGTCTAGCTATAAACCGACGCCTTATCTAGGCGCGGAGCCTGAGCCTTGCTGGCCTTCTCTGAAGATGTGAAAGAAGGAAGTAAAGGAGAGAGGGAAGGAGAGAGGGAAAATGGGAGGAAAGACGGAAGGAAGGAGGGGCATAGGGAAAAGAAGACAGTGGCAAAAAACTCAAATTATTCTCTTTATTGTAAACCATGAAGATTGAGAGAAACCTTTCGGAAGGATCATTTTCTTACCACAAGATTGGGTACGGTGCTGTTTCTGGACGCGATCTCAAATCATCGTGCAGCACAAAGGTCTCCCCTGGATGCACATTTCTCTCCCCAGAAAACATGGAGCCCTGGGGGAAGCTCTGCTTTTGAAGAGAGGGAACTGGGTGTTCAAAAACGAAACTCAGAGAAAGTCTGGGCACCGACGTGATTGGGGCTGGGGAAGGTAAACTATTTTCTCTGTGTTTTCCAAAGCCACTGTGTGAAATCGACAGTAAAAAGGGGCTGAGTCAGCTTCAAGGCTGCCATGTGGGAAAATGCAATCAGCCAGCCACGCTGCAGCATCTAAGTACTTTTTTGTGGGACACCCCGCTATGGGATGTCTGTTAGACGCAGGCCCTGAGCACTGGGAATACAGAGAAGGGGCTGACTTGCTTTTGTCCTTTGTGGAGCTCCTGGGGACAAAGGCCTTTACGTAGGTTCACACTGCCTTCCTCATCCTATGCCTTCTGACACCCTAGAGTCAGAAAAGAATTTTAAAATACCATCGCATCCTTTGGACAACTAATCAATGGGCTTCACCAGTTTGTGGGTTTTTTTCTCAAGCAGTTGTGGCTGCTGAGAGCTAAAGAAATGTAGCTGGCGGCCCCGTCCAGGTTTCCTTGCCCTGTTCCGCCCAGGATCCCTGGCACCCATGGCTTCCTGCACCAGGGCACGGCTTCTGCAGTCTGGCTGGCAGATTCACCATCAATCCTTCAGAGCCAACCAGCATGGTACTGTTACATAAGAATATAAGATGACTCAGATGGCCCGCTGGCGGCCTAGTGTTCCATACATGATTCTTGGATTATAAAAGTTTCCCTGTTTAGGAAATCTAGAGGGAAATACCAAGCAATCAAATTTGCATGGAGCGTGTTTGAGCAGGAAGGTAGCCAGCAGGATATCAAGCTTTGTGCCCACCGGGCCTGCAGGGAAGAGTTCAAACAGTTTCTCATGGAAACCTGCAGTGAGTCATCTGCTTTAATCAGTCTCCCTGGGTGCTACTGAGTAACTACTATGATTAAAGGAAGTGAATTTTGCAGTAGCCTGGAGCATCTCCTTGTAACCTTTTTACATTGGCTTTGAGGTGCGTATAAAAGATGTTATGCTTTCAGAACCATCTTTGCTGAAGCCAGGAGAGCCAAAGGAAACATGAGACATTTCCCCATCATCATCATCATCATCATCATCATCATCACGATCTTCATCATGATCTTCTTCATTATCATCACAAAGCCCTCCGAGATAAACCTCTAAGTTTGCTCACATTTTCAGATACCTCATTAATCCACTGATGTGTTCATTCATTACTTCACTTAACAGACATTACCTGCTCATATGTGAGGGCAACCACATACCTCCCATTTACTCCTGAAGAACTAGCGGATGTGAACAAGCAAATGGACCATTTTGGCACAGAATGAGCCACTGCATCATAGGGTCAGGAATGACTACTTGAAAGAGGTTGTGTTGAGCTGAGTCCCAAAGGTTGAAAGTGTGAGTCCGGCATGGGGCTGCAGTCAGAGAGGACAACATGCAGAAAGGACAAAATGTGAGACCAGAGCATGAAAGAGGAAAAATCAGGGGCAGAGAAGACCAGCAGATGGTCCCAGTGACGTGAGAACAGAGCTTGGTGGGATTGTGGGCAAAGCCTACAGCTTCAGCCCTATCCTGACAGCAGTGGGGAGCTAGGTGAGGAGCTTAAATTAACTTGGCTCCTTCCACACTACATAGAGTAGTAGGGGCACCCCAACAGTCAGAGCCATGTCACTCAAGTTTAGAGGAAACGTAAACCTAAAAGCACAATGTAGTCTCTCTTCACACTAAAATGGTTAAATGGAAGAGATATACAATGCCAAAAGTTCATGCAACAACCAGAGCTGTCTCTCTAGGTGAGGTCTATCATAACAGCTCTTCAAAGGTCTCACTATGTTGCCCAGGTTGGGATCAAGTTTACAATAGTCCTGCATCAGCCTCCTGAGTTCTGGGATTACTGAGTACATCACCACAACTAGCTTGGAAAAGCCCTGTGTGTGGGGAGTTGCTGTCACTTCAAAGGCACAAAAGGTGACTGGCCAGCAGGTGATTGGTAGAGCTCTACATAGTTTTATTTTTATCATTAGTTATTATTCAAAAACATTTTTAAACGTAGATAAAGATCGTCAGGCCCTTTACTCCTAGATGCTCCAATAAGATATGAGGATCCATTAACACCAAAGGACCCAGGGCAGTTATGAGGACCCTCTGTCTGGCTGTTCCTGTTTTGCTCCAGTCTTTACACATGCTCCACTGTCTGACGTCACCCGCCTCTGTGGACATGGGACTGTGGCTCTCCGCTCCGGACTCACAGCAAGTCACCTTTCACCTCCTTTGCACTGTGTCCATCACCACCAAGTCAAGCTGCTTAATCCAAACCAACCACGGTTGCCTCTTCTGTAACACAGAGGTGCTAAGTGTCCTGCTTCCACAAACATTCTAAAGACACATGAGTGTATTCAGAAATGAGCAGGGATTTGCAAATCTGGGGTACACAAGCCATGGCAAACGATGGGGGTGGGCATAAGTGTACGAGAAAGGTGAAAGAAATGAAAACTTTTAAAGAAAAAAATGAAATTTGCTGTGGTGTGGGTCTAGAATATTTCTTGAAAGTCTCATATGAGATGGAGGGAGGAGGCAGGGAGAAGAGAAAGGGAAGTAAAAAGAATTAAGATGCATTCTGTACATGTACTATTTCCCCACTGTGAATGTAAATACTGCAAACACATATTAATTAAAAAATTTTGGGGCTGGGGATTTAGCTCAGTGGCTTAAGTGCCTGCCTGGCAAGCACAAGGTTGTAAGTTCAATCCCCAGTACCAAAAAAAAAAAAAAAAAAAAATTTTTTTAAATGTAAAAGTTTTATGTGAACGGATTTATGTGGGTGCCATGCTCATCAGTGCCTTTGTCCATTGGCTGTGCTGTTGGAAGTTAGGCCCTGGGGGAGGTGGATCACTGAGGATGTGACATAGAAGGGTGCAGTCTGTCCCTAGATAATCCTTTCTCTCTCTAATCCTGACTTCCAGGAACTGAGCCCCCTTTTCTCCACTACATGCCTCTGCCATCCTATTTCTGCTTCAGAGCAGCTAACCATGGTATGAATTCTAAACCATGTGCCAAAATAAACTTCTCCTCCTTTAAATTGTGGGTGTTCATGTCACATGAAAGTGACTAACACAGATTACATATGTGGTTTTAGAGCAATAATTCCTAGCCACAAGGAATAATAAGGGTGGCATCTGTTTAAAACAAACAGACGGTTACTGGTCAGACATCTTCACAGAAGTGTGCTTTGTTCACAGTTGTGGTTCTCTTTGAGCAGAGCTGTGGTTTTCAGAAAGTCCTTTAATGCTTGTATTTTAAATCCTGGGCATATAAGCAAGAGTGCCCTCCACCCACTTCAAGGCATTCTAAGTCCTCTTACTGGGATTTGACGTAAGTGACTCCCTTTAGATTTTGACCTTCTCATGCCTTCATGTAACACTGGCTTGGTGGCTGTGAGGAATGGATTTCAGGGCCCAGTGTTATCCTTCCAACCACTGGTTATACGGCTGAGACTAAGTAGGGACTGGAACAAGCCCAAATCAATTTCAGTTGGTCTACACTTCCTTTTATTTCATTCGGATCCGGAGGAAATGGATATTAGCGTGTAGGGGAGCCACTGAAAATGAAAGGCAGATGAAAGAGAACAGGAATTGGAGCTAATGCTTTTGGGTTTAGGTCCCACTTTGCCATGCACTCACCATGTGACCCCGGGCCAGTTATTTCTCCTCTCCATGCCCGTGTTCTTGACTATAAAACAGACACATTTTTTTGAACATGTAGTATCTCTGGTTCAGTGGTGAATAGGTTTGAGAAAATGTTTGGAATTTTCATTAATGGAGTTTTCTTACTGGTTTTAATGAAGACTTTTTGGATGCAAGGAACAGAACTTTTTAAAGGAGAGTTAAAAGAAGGTGGCTGTGGGAATAGGGGTATCCCCTATATAAAAGGTACAAATAAACCCAGTACTGTTTTTACTAGTAGTGATCAAAGCATATGGTGAAAATGTAAGTAAAAATAACTTACTGTAACAACAGATGCATTGCTAAGAATGATGAGGTAAATATGTTCAAATTAAGAGGGAGCAGTTTGAGTATTTCTAGGGGGATTGTATTAGTGACTTCCCTCATTGCTGGGACAAAATACTTGATACAGTTTAAGGAAGGAAAGGGCTATCTTGTTTCATGTTTACAGTGCATGGTTGGCTGACTCCAAGGTGGTACAGCATAGCCAAGGGATACAGGGAGAAGAAATTGCACATGGCATGATGACAGGGAAGCAGAGAGCAAAGAGATAAACTCTTCCAGGTCACACCCTCAATAACTGTTCTGATCCAACCCCACTTCCCAACCCCAAACCAACTGTAGTGCCCCTGTAAGCTATCACCTTCTCCACACCCTGCCTTTGAGTGCATGAGGCTTGAGAGTGCATCCAACCATAAACCATAACAGACTAATAGCCTTGTGTTTATTTATTTTTTTAACAGGGATTAAACTCATGACCTTGTGCTTGCCAGGCAGGTGCTCATACCACTGAGCTAAATCCCAGGCCTGGTCTTGTTTTTTACCATAATAATTATTTTAAATTTAAACATTCACCATAATCTGTTGACCTCTACTCATCAATCAAACAGTTATGGCAAATAAAAATTTATGGTGCATCCTCATCTACCTTATTCACCAGATCTCACACCATGTGACTTCAGCCTCTTCCTTAAAGTCAGAATGACTATGAAAGGTGGACATTTTGAATGCATTCAGAACACGGAGGCAGCCTCCAGAGCACAGCTAGACACTCACAAAAGACTTCCAGAAGTGCTTCAGAAAGTGACAAGAACAGCAAAGTATGTTTGGTGCAAGGGGGAGCATTAACTCTGGCTGTCACGGTGAAACGCCACAAACTGGATGGCTTACACAGTTGTGGAGGCTGAAAGTCTAAAGCCAAGGTGCCCACAACATCGGTTTCATTAAGGGCTGCTTCTCAGGGCTTGTGGCCAGCAGGACCGCTTCTTTGTTCCCTGTGGAAAGAGAGAATGCGAGCTCCCTGCGACCTCACCTTATAGGTCACTAAGCCTCGGAATCAGGGCTGTGCCCTCATAACCTTATTTAACCTTAATCATTTCCGGTTGGAGACGGAAGTGGGGGAGAAGACATGTAAACCTTCGATCCATACTAGAGAAAGCAAAGGATTTGCGTATTTTAATTTACCATGCAGAGGATGTTCAGGTCCCTGACAGTGGAAAACCACAGCAAAGACCATAGAAAACAAGCTGAGCTGGACATGGTGGCGCATGATTGTAATTCCAGCACTCTGGGGGCTGAGGCAGGACGTGTGCCGGTTCAAGCCCAACCTGGGCTATTTAGTGACTCTGAGATCCTGTCTCAAAATTTAAACAACACAACAAGAAAAGGAAGATGAAAGGGGAAGGGGTGCAGCTCAGTGTAGACTGAAGCTGGATCCTGGAAACCCTTTGAAATCCAGTTGCTTGATCTCTCTCAGGCTGGGTGCTTCACACTTGACACTCTTCTCTCTCACCCAGAGGTCTCCGCTGCTAGTTGGGCTATCTCTGACCCTAGACTTCGAGACTCAATATTCCAGACTGCCACCGAATGCTGTCTTCTGCTGTTCTCCCGGTTCAAAGTGGAGACACAAAGAGAAAATCCTGTTGACTCAGCCCGGGCAAGGAATCGTCACCTTCACCAGGAGTTGGGTTTCCGGTAGCTGGATGAGGGGACAGGATGAAATCTCCGTGGCTGCCCTGAGCAGAATGGGAGGACCTAGCTGCGAGTTCCCTAAGTCTCATGAATGTTATTATAAAAAAGGGTAAAGCTCCCATCCTTTAATCCAGAATTTGAAGTTTCCCCAACAGCTCAGGACCGATCCAGCTGTGTCCACCTAGAGTGCATCCAGGTGTAAGTAACACAAGAGCCTTAGGAGCAGAAAAGGAGGGTCTACGCCAACGACAGGGAGCCTTTCAGAGACCAAGCGCCCAATCTGCAGCCCCAAACCCACTCATTTATCACGAAGTGCCAACACTGCCCCCGTGTGCAGTTATCTGATGCTCAGCTGTTGGGGTGATGCTGGGGCAACTTGGCTTGTGTGCCAGCAGAACTCTGTGTGCTCAGTGTAGCACATGTGCTGTGGGTTCACCACCACTGGTCTACACAATTAGGGGAGCAAAATGTGGCAGTACACACTTATAATCTCAGCATTCTTGGAGGTTGAGACAGGACGATTGCAAATTCAAGGCCAGTCTGGGCTACTTAGCGATTTAGTGAGAGTTGCCTCAAAATGAAAAATAAAGAGGACTGGGAGGAGATTTCAGGATAAAGGACCTGAGTTCAATCTCTAGGGAGGAAAAAAAGATTTGGAGTTTATTTTTTAAATATTACAAAAGTTTAGAGTTGAATATTCCTGCCTTTGATTCAATGGCTTAATGGGTCAAAGGCAAAGCCTGTGATCTTGTCTAGACTTGTCTTTCATGCTTGTCACTTGGTCAGCCCAAGATGACTCTGAACTTCCAGACATCATATCTACTAGATGCATATACCTTCTGAAAACCTCTAATCAGAATTTCCAGCAAATATTCATGGGCATATTATTGGCTAGAATTATATCAAATAGTTCCCCCAAGCTATGAAAGAGTCTGGAAAACGTATCTTTTTAGCTTTTCTAGAATTGGATATAAAAGATAGGAAGAGAGAATAGGGCTGGAAAGTTGAGATAGCCAAGCAGAAATATGCATGACATATTTTTAAATAGTATTGATTCCAAGACTTCAATTAAGTCAGTATTCTTCCTTCTATGCTCTCAAATGACACTTATTTATTATACATTAAAAATAGAAATATCAGGGAACAACAAGAACAAAGGGATGATCTTTTTATTTCCCATCAAATGCGGTGCCAAGTGATATCAGGTCTGACATGCACTTCGCGGTCCTCTTCCTAGTGGGTATTTAATGCAGCCCAGGGCTGGTCCTTGTGGCCAGTGAGAGGACAAACCACTCCTGTCCCTGCCAGCACACCTGGGCCATCATCAAAGGACGGAACTTGCAAGCCAGGATGAGCTACTCTTACCCTGTGGAAGCTCAGTAATCATCCCAAACACATTTGTCTTATGTCTTCTGAGTAACTGGAGGGAAAAATCTTTTGTCTCTTCTAGAATGGAAACATTTAAAACCAATAAATCATCATTTCCCAATAAAGAAGGAATTCCTGGAAGAATATGCAAATGCTACATGTTTTCTTCCCATTTCTGTCTTTTGGGAAGGGACCTGCGGGCATTTGCAGTAACTTGTGTGAGAACAATAGTCAATAGACTCGCTTCGCCATTTCTGTCTGCTCCCCTGAGAAGGCAAAACCTGTGAAATGATGCCAGAGGGGACCAGAGGAACCCAAGAAACTTTCCAAGGGGTCATGGGATGCGTCAGGTCAGCCAAGCTGCCCTTCTCCTTAGCCACACGGCTCCTTCATGCTGCTGCTTCTTTTCCTGAACTGTTCTTGCCTAGATTGCCCTCACCACCACCCCAGCTACCAGAATCTTCCCCTCTCTTCAAGTCAGGAGCAGCTATGATTGCCTTTGGCTGCAGGAAAACAGCAGGCTACACCAATGGGTCAGTGTCTGGTCCCCATGGAATAAGAAACCCGGTGGCAGAAAGGGCAGGGCTGGTACAGCAGCTCCTCAGTGCCTCAGGGACCGAGCTCTGTCTTTCTACTCAGCCCTCCATAGCTATGGCTCTCAGCCTTAGGATTTGTTATGGCTTGTATCTAGATGCCCCTCTCCAAGCCTCATCGATGGGGCTTTATGGAGGTGGCAGGATCTAGAGTGTGACGCTGGGATTCAGGATGTGATGCTGAGATTGGTTCATGGTGCAATGCTAGGATTAAGGGTGTCTGCCCCAAGGGTGGGTAGAGAGTATAAGAGGGCTGCCATCATCACTGCTTGCCAATTTTGTTACCATTTGCCTGCCATGAACTGTTTTTTCTCTGCAGTTCTCCTCTATCTTCCACCCTATCTCACAGCCAGCTGATTATGGACTGAAACCTCCACAAACTGTAAGCTACAATAAACCTTTCCTCCTTTAACTTTGAGTGTTGGGCATTTCATTTCAATAAGGAGAAAAGCAGCTAAGATAGGGCTCTTGTTGAAGGAGTGTCAGTTGATTTCTGCATTTCTGCTATCTTATCCGTGATGCAAATCAGAAGGGACTCAGTTTGCTTTTGCTGTAATGGCAAACCTGAGACTGAGTCATTTACAAACAAAAGAGGTTTATTTGGGCTGAGAAGTCCAAGGTCAAACAGCTACATCTGGTGAGGACCTCATACTGTCTCAATATTGAATCCATCTGTAGAAGCCACTGACTAAATTGTTATTAGGGGTGAAATTTAATGACATTTGTACTTCATTGCATTCTCATTGCTCTTGATGGATTATAGAATTGCCTGACTTTTCTCTAAGAAGAAAAGACTTAGAGAAGAAAAGTCAGGCAAGTAACACACGCATAGATTGAAGTGGTTTTCCAACTATGAAATTTTCCAGGTAGAAATTTATTTACAAAAAGTGAATAGTTTTCCACGACCATTTTGGTTTTGTTTGTGTTTGGGAGTTTTTTATTTTGTTTTTTTTGTTTTTTTTGTTTTTTTTTTGCACGGGGAATAAAGCTCAGGACCCTGCACTTGCCAGGCAGGTGCTTGTGCCACTGAACTATGTTGTCAGCTCTTAAAAGCGGATTTTTTTGAGAAAGTATAAAGTTACATAAAAAATGACTATAAAATGTCAGAAAAAAAAGTCATTTACTTGCAAAAGAAAAGAAAGAAAGAAAACAGAGGGCGAAGAGGCCATTGAAAGAGGCAGAAGCTGAGAGGCCCTGGCTTTCTGCAGGCCGCCATGCTGAGGCCTCCCTCCCTCACCAGACAAACACTAATAAATCACAGCGGCTCCAGCCCCGTAGCCCACACACCTCTCAACACTGCGTATCAGGCTTGGTGGGGCCAGACCACAGCAGGAGGCAAAGGACCCCATGGAAGCCCATGGCAGCTCATCTGCTGCTTGCAGGGTGCTTCCTGCTCCTGGATACCTGGGCTTGTTCATTGCCCCTGGACTTGCCGTGAGATGAACGCACAGTTGTCCTGACTTCCGGCTTCTGTTGACAGGAAGGAGAAGTGGGTATCGGGCAGGCAGTCAGCTGTATCTGCCATGCAGGCACCTCTCTCTACAGCACAGGCCCAGCTGGCCCAACCAGTCCCCACTGGTCCTCCCCTGCCTCTCCAAGCCCTCACATGTGTACCGTGTCTGCCCAGAGGCCTCCTCTGCATCTATTTAGCTCATTCTTTGAGAGCAGAGCTTGTAATCAAGAGGTCGAGTTGGATCTTTAAAAATGAGCATTGATTTGTTTACTTTTGTGTCAGAGATAGACTTTCTCCAGCTGCCTCATGCTGAGATACAGGGATAGAGGTGCCAGGGTCAGAGAAATAATCTGACAAAATGCCTGGAATTGAAATGCTGATGCTGGCCCCAGAAGGTCAAGGCCTGGTTTTCTTTCAACAAAGGAGAAAGGGAGCCAAGAACTGCCCAGAGACAAAACCACTGGGAATTTCCTTGTCTATGGTCTCACTGTATCCCCCACCCCACCCGTCTTTGCAGTAAAAGCCTTGCACATCCCAACCTGGGGAGACAGAGTTCTGAGGCAGTAACACCCCCTCGTACTGTGTTCGAAAAAGCTAATAATATTTGTAAAAGTATATCTCGTCAATTTCTGCCCCTATTTTGGGCTTGATCTCATCACCTTCTTCCAGTTTCCAATTACAAAGCTGAAGATCTAATTTCCATTGCTCTCTGCCCAAACTTTTTGCCTTTGATGTTTTGAGGGAATCAATGAACAGTATGGACCAGTTAACCTCTGGTAACAAGCTGGCTATTTATATGTATTCTGTACATTCCTCATATTTGAGACATTCTCTTGAACATAGCAGGCAATCACCAGTAACTGAGTTAGTCTAAAGGATAACAGATATACAAAGGTAAGTCTGCTGGTCTCATGACTTCTGCTCAGAACATGTAAGTCAGGCAGGCTCCATTTTATTTTTGGATAGTTTGGTTGCTTTTTATTCAAAAGTTCTTATTTTAAACTTCTATGTGTCTTATCAAGACAAGTTCAGTGCATCTTTACTCTGCATACCATCATTTGATTTTCTGATACAATGAAACCATTGCAATTGGATTTGCCAGCATGCACAGTTTATTTCTGTGTCTGAAAACCTTTGAACCACTTCATGTGTTTGAAAATGCTAATAATATTCGTAAAATTATGTCTCATCAATTTGTGCCCCATTTGGGCTTGACCTCATCACTTCTTCCAGTTTCCAATGACGAAGCTGAAGATGTAATTTCCAAAGCCCTCCAGCACTAAGAAGCTGGGGTGGGCGTGGCATTTTTCACTTCTACAGCCACTCTGTGGCAGTCACGGTGACTCAATTTTATGCTGCATTACTTTTCACTTTATGCCTCTTGATCTTTATCAAGAGATTCTGGGAATCCACCTCAACCTCTTCAGAACAAGTGACTTCCGGTTTGAGAATGAGGAGATGAAGGGAAAGAAAACACTAATTTACGAAAAATCACTCATCTCAGCAGTAACCCCCATGGACTGTTGCTAGCCATTTTATTCTGTCCGTATTTATTTTCCTACCTTATACATGATGGTGCTTTTGGACGATGCAGTTTACTACTCACACTGCTGTTGTTTGCTGAATATATTCACTGTCACAGATCCACACTGGGCATTTTACCTATGTGTTCTCATTCAATTCTGTGTAGTTTTGTGAGAAAGGAATTATTACTCACACGTGGTGGGGGGCGGGGATAAGCTGTGAGTAGCTTAACCTGCCCATTGTCACAAAAGAAGTGAACGCAGAGCCAGGACCAAGGCCAGTTTCTGTTCTCTGCAAACTCTCTCTCTGAGTTAACTACAAATTACTTTGCTCCATCTGTGAGCCATGGCGTCACTCTCTTTGCCAGTAAAACAAAAACAAAACCAAAGAACAACAACAACAAAAGAAAAAAAGTTTCAAAAAACATTTGAGCAATAATGGATATATTTCATGGACTCCTGATACCGACTTTAAAATGTAGGGAATAAAACCAATGATTCAGGGCCCCCAAAGCCTGTGCATACTGATGGAGTCAGCAAGCAGAATACAGACACATCTCACAGAAGAGCTGCCCCCAGTGACATGTGTTAAATGTTCTCCTTGCAGTAGAAAATGAAAGTAAAGGAATGTCTCAAATGACTGACATTAGTTCTCACAAGTGCATAGCATAGCTGTCCACTTATGTTTGTTCAATTAAAAGAGTTTGACAATGGCCCTGAAGCAAGGCCAGCAGATTGCTGTAGCTGCTGGTTTCAAACAGGAGCCTAAAGAGAATTCTTTCTGTGGTCTGATAGCCATTTCAGAACTTTGGAAATGGAATGGTCAATTCATCAGAAAGAAATAGCAGGTGAGTATGGCGGACTTTAGGGGGCCTGCAGGGGAGAGACCCTGGCGCCTCGGGACCTGAACTGTGCAGTTGACTTGGGGTGCCGGGAGAACAAGGAGCTCCTTCCCTCTCTGTGGGGCGGCTGAGAGTGTGGCAGACTTTCGGCGGCCTGAAGGAGAGGGACCCTGGTGCCTTGGGACCTGCACCATGCAGTTGACTCGTGGTGCCAGGAGAACAAGGAACTCCTCCCCTCTCTGGGGGGCGGCTATGATCCTGCCGATGAGCAGGCTGAGAATCAGATATCTCATGTCGTCCTGTCCCATGCCCCCC